>JANVCG010115739.1:1262-13937 GCA_025505365.1 Haliclystus inabai
TAATTCCCCGGGTAAATTTAGTGCCACTCGTAATCAAATTCACTATACAACCGAACACCAAAATGTATGAATTTGTTCGGTATTTGAGTGTAACTTCGCTCCCATCACCCAGTTATACGTATTGAGTGTATATTTAAGCAAATTCACTCAATTAGAAAAGTGGTCTTAACGTAGAGGTGGTCGCTAATACAGGTATATGTACAGTATTCCACTTTTGAACATTAAAAAAAATGCAACCCATTGAAATCAGTTGATGGCACAGTATTTAGATAAGCAAGTTGAAAAGAAATCAAGTAAAGAAAACCCAATCAATCAAGGGATAAATCACGAACAAAAATCTTAATACAGCAGAAATTTTTGAAAAAATAAGGGAACCGAATCTCCGCACTGAATTGGAAAAAAACGCTTACAGGTAATTTGCTTTGTTTTGCTAACAATAAAGTATAGAGATTTTGAAAAGAAAGATATTATCAAAAATAATTTAATACTAAATCACGGTTGTTATCAGTAGCAGAAAATATTCACACAGCTGACACGTCTAATGGTCCAACCCAGACACGCACTTATGTGATAGAGTAACTCTCACGTGTTTTACAAACAATGCGATTTAATGGATCAGTAAAGAGCATGCAATTGATTCCATCGATTAGAAACAATAAAACAATGTCTCATCATTTTGATTAAAAGATGTGATTTATTTAGAAGATAAACTTATGAAATTGAACCATCGTTCCTAATCAACAAACTTTGACGTATAAAGCTAAACGCTCTTTCATCCATGTTATATCTACGAGGATTCAAAAACCAACAGGCATAATCTATGATATATTTTGATTTTAAAATAAAGGTAAAAATGAGCAGAGCCTTCCTGTTCCACAAATTTACGCGATCATCAATCCCCGTCAAACGCTACTGGCTTGCTAAAAATTGGACTTTCAGACATACGCACATCACAAATAAAAATGTAAAAAAGGAGTGAAAAAAGGAAATTAAGATGATGACTCCATTTTACAACTACTCTTCCGATTTCAGAATCACGAATTACTTCATAAATTGATTGTTACCACGGCCGTAGCTACCGGGGGGTGTGGGGGGGGGAGTGCGACACCCTCCCAAAGAAAAATGTTCAGCTTAAATTCGGGCATTTTTGACGAAAAAATGTGCTTTTGTCGGGAAAAATGGGTCAATGTATCCACTTTCTAATGTAATTAAGCTAATTCCATTACTAACTTTCGGGCAACGTCTGGAAAAGTTCTCTTTTTGTCGGGCAAATCCGGTAAAACTCACCAACATAAACCAGTAAGTTACGGCCGTGATTGTTACATTCATGCTACACTATGTGATTAAAACTTGTTACTTAGAGAGTTAAATTAAGACGATGTGACATAAACACGATGAGAATTATAAATCGATTATGACGAAATCGATCTTTCTAACGGCTGTCATTTCATAGTTTAATAAATCTATCGGCAGCTTTTATAAATGAAATGATATACAGCTCTTACAACATGCGACAGGTAACTGCGAGTATTTTGGAAAGTAGCTAAAATGTTACAGAAACTATAATACACATCTTGCCCAGGCATTCTCTAGTAATTGTGTTGAAAGTATTTTTGATTGATAGCGTGGCACTCTCATTCGAATGGGCCTTCCCTCTACGGTAGTACTAAAGCCCATAAAGCGCAATGACTAGGAAAATAGCATTCTAATTGTTTAACAAAACGATTCTTTCTGTTATTTCTAAAACGTCAATATTCAATTTTGACAATACAGTACTTTCACAATCGTACGATTCGCAAAGGATGATCACATTAAAGTAAAGACTTGTTTGGAGTAGCTACGCGGAAAAGAAGAGCCAAAAGTCGTGAACAATTTGCCGCTAGGCGGTATATTTCAAAAATCCACCTTTATGACAAATTTCATTAGAAAACCACAAAACTGTCGGAGTTTTTAAATGTTCATTGCAGAGCCACCCACCCACAGTGTGTTTATCTTCAAATGAGTAAGATTAACTCTACAATAGAACATTAAGCGTGAAGAATAATATTAAACAACATAAACGTTACGAAGCACTCCAACAGTTGCGGTTAAATAATAGGAAAGACCGTTGATGTACAAATGGTTAGTGAGCACAGCGTCCATTTATTTCCCGCTGGTAAAGCTAACAATAATGATCGCGTCAAATTAATACCTAACTAAGATTAACACTGAGATGGAAATTTATTATAGATATACATCAATTTAAGCATCATCTACACAGCTGATTTCAACACAGTGTTTGACGGATTGAGCTATTATAAAACAGTTGGAATTAAATTATCGTAAAATTAAACCTAGAAAACACTCTTAAACAAGGAGAGGTGGAGGTTTCACGCCCAAAAAAGCAGCCGTTCCAGGGTCTGAACAGCACTTAACGTTAAATTATAGAATTGAGTTCATGTCTGATGTGCTTTGTAAACAATTTTCTTTTCAAACCTGGAATTTTATATAAAACTCTTCCAAAATTTTTCAGGGGATTTTATAGAAAACATTGATACCCTCCTTTCGGACATGATCAGAAAGCAAATCAAAACAAAATTTTGATAATGGCATTTAAATCACTGCTTATCTGAATCAGCGAACGAATTGAAAACATGATTTTGAAATGTTTAATATCTTCGTCAGGACCAGAATATGCTTGAAAGCAGAATATGCTTGAAAGGAGTTGATGTAGAATCTCAGAATCCCATTCATATTGTTTTGAATTAGATTTTATTTGGAAACAGCTTTTCAGATTTTATATGGGACACAAACAATGTTACTGATAGTAACAATAACAAACACTAACAAACAAATTCTATACTCCAAAGTAGAATAGCTGTTTTCGTGATGGTATAGCCGTTCATTGCCTTTTGCTATTGGCACGGTTTGTTGTCAATCTCAATACAAAACGCCGCGATAGATTTAATGTAAATCGATTCAGACCAGAACATTTTGGTAACCTATAGAGTTTGGTTACACCTACTGGGAGAGTAATTAAAAAAAACTTTTTCTTCTAGTTAAATAAAGTGTTTTGAAAAGCACGAATGCAAAACAATGTTCAAGAGGCTATTTAAAGCAATGTAATATTTTACAGCAAATAATTTCTCCTCTTGTAATATTCGCTCAGCTGAAATATCTGACGCAGGCTGGAAAAATGCAAGAATCTAGAACTGATTAATACGAGCATTATCGAAATGCACCAATTTGCATTATAGAGTTCTTTTGAAATTTATATCATCAGTTGGTAAAAACATAAAATGGATACATACTACTTTTGCTCACACACCAGGCTGCTAAAATCCCTATCCCAACTCATATTATCAGAAATTTCACATAACTCCTCAGTTTTGTTAACGGAACAAAGAATAATAATTTAAAAGCATAGGTCATTGAATGTTTTGAATTATGGCATAAATTCGATGATAAAGGAAATTATAACAGTTTATACAACAGTTCAAGCATCATTCTGTGGCTTTGACCTCTGGCAAGAGATTTCTAAGCTTAAGCTCAGCCAATTTACAACAAAATAACTCTTTTACTTATTGTAACTTTACACAAAAAAACGATTTCGTGAACAATTGATCTGCGGTAAAATTATAAATTAAACAGTTGAACTCGTAGACACATTAACATTAAAACATAATTTAATAGGATAAAACAAATAAAATTGCTTTCTTTTATCGAGATAAAAACAAACAAATAAAAAATAGATACAATCCTATACGTTTTGAAAATATTTCAAAATATCTGAAACACTTTAACGTAATTAAAACATATTTTATGCAAATTGGAATTCAATTAGAATAAATTATCAACAATTAATTCAGAAATTTACGATAGGTGTTTATTATGCTTAAAATTAATTTAATTACATGGCACATAAATTATATTTCCTGTTGAGGTCAAACTTGAATCATTGAAATAACAAATATCACAACAGTAACCAATAACTAGTATATACAACGGACAAATGAAATGTTAAAAAACAACAAACAGATTTTGATAAAATATTAATAAACCTTTTCCACTGTTTTGAGCCTGCCAAGGAGTCTACACAAGCTACAAGAAATCACGTTGAAAAATCACTACTATAAAACTAAATGTTAATTACGAGATTACCTTGTTTCGCTCTGCAATTCCTAGATTAAGGGTAAAGTGAGGAACTTGGAAAGAAGGTCAAAATGTTTAAAAATGATGTTCTGCATTGCTGTCTCAAAACGAAAATTATTATTCAACAAATGCATGCTTTTCTACATATTTTAAAACTGTAACCTCATTCGAAAAAGAAAACATATCAAATGATGTGTGATTATTACATGTTATATTTATAGACTTTAACTCTAATGATGACCAATTATTAACGGGAGAAATTTAAAATAACAATGTACGATATTGAAACTATATTGCCTAATGAAAATGAGCCTAATCATATCTAATCCCATATTACACTGCCTTTATTCTCTAAGCTGCTCTAAGGAACCATTGATATGCTCAACTATATGAACCTCGTTTTCAGATTGTATAGTAGCCAGCCAGAATGAAAAACAGCTTATATTTTTTGTATATCTTGCAAAAAGTACCAAGGTTTTACCAAGCATGGAGATTTCAAATCGTAATTCAGGTAGAAATAATTGTTGAGTCACAAGAAAGCAAAAATCAACGTGATATCTATAGCTAAGAAGTTTACTTAAGCATTTATAATGTTTTCACAATAAAAACTTGCTTTTTTATTGTCTAGCAAACATTTATGAAGACAATCTTACATTACAACAATTTTTGTTTCAGTTACTATAACGTTTGCAAGTTGAAAAAAAAGTAAAATCCATTCGATTTTGCTCTCGAATAACGAAGAAGTGTTGGAAGAATTTCGATATTGAAATCGCAAAAATTTAAGAAGTTTGAAGACTGAATTCAAAACATTTCTTTTTCAAAAATTGCAGGTAATATTCGTTTTTTTGCATCCAATTCTCTAATTATGCAAGAAAAGCATAGTTCAACATTGCTTAGAATTTTCACTGTGATAAAAATGTTGACATTTAATCGGAAAGTGACTGTTTTCGGGTTCTTAATACAAGCTATACGTCACAGTGCTTCTGTGGCAAGCAATAAAAGCTTACATATGGTACAGTATTTAAGAATGGATTTGAAAAACGGCAATAAAAAAAAATAAAGATAAAAAGCTAAAGAAAGACTTAATAAAGTACCTAATCTTTGATAAATACAATAAGACATAAAAGATTTGCATATAATTAATATATTATTAGCTGATTTAGTGCAGCTGGTAAAAGATAGGTTGGAAATAATTTAGATGTACAAAAGCCAGTAGGGGGTAGTACGTCTTTACGATATCATGCGGTTGATAACAAAAATCTAAAGCAATTTGTCATTCTGATATAAGATCTATTAAGATATTAATAATAATTGTAAGTAACATATAGGGCAGTTGGAGTGGTAAAAAAAAAATTATTTTGTTATCTAGTGGATAAAATTGATTAGATTAACATAACAATGTGGGTAATTCAACTTTGTGATTAATTGCTCATTAATTTATTATTTATGATATTGTAGAAAACCGGCTGTGTTTAATTTTCAGTAAGAAAACATACGCTAGTATTTAAATTAAGGCTGATGGATTTAAAATAGTTATACTATACTTGATCTAAATTAATCGCAATATCAAATAAATTATTACTTATTATTATAAAAAATGCTGCCTGTCATGATGGTTGTAAAAAGCATTATTGTTCTGAAAGAAAAAATGTGTATTTTTTATTCAAAATTTACTTTATAGGATCTGAGTTTTATGTGCTGCAATCTCTTTTCATGACGAACACAAAAGTTTTTCAATTATGATACAATCACTATAATTATTTGGAGGTGTAATTTGTATGAATTACGACGGAGGGTCTAATGCCGTATACACACTCATGATATAGAAAAAGTTTAAATGTCATAAAAATGAAATAAGTAATGAAACATGACAAATTAGGATTGGGATTATTTTATTCGATCTTGAAATAGCATTCCAAAAATGTACGTTTGGTACGTAAATCATTTCCCTTCTTTCCAATTATTTCCATTGACAAAGTTAGAAGATATTATTATTTATATATATGTTGTATAATTACTTCTATTACTAATGATTTCGTTTACGTTGATTTTATTTACGCTAATCTAGATTGGTTTGAATTGCAACAGTGTCTTTGAAATCCAATATTTCATGATATTCGAGACGAGTCTACCTCTCCTATGATATAAATCTATCTTGATATTTGAAAATTGTACATTCTACTTTATGGCTACATGAAAGAAATTATCGAAAGAGAAGAGAAATAATTATATAGGGGCTCAAAGATAACGGTAAAGAAAGATTGAATATGTGAAATAGGAAAACCTATTTCTCGTATACTTGATTGCATGTTCATAGCACATTGTTAAATTCAATCGTAGTAGAAATGAAAGGAGCCATAATCCATGTCCACAAGATTTTCAACATGTTACAGGAGAATAGGGAGTTAAAATGTACGTTTTCTACAAGATAAGTTGAATACATCATCTTGATCATCATAACCCGGCATTATAAAATTGATTACGAGGTTGAGTTTTCAAAAAAAAAAATTGCCTAAACGCGATAACAAAAGCCAGAGCTCACTACGTTACAGTTTAAATGTTGACAAAAGATGTACCTCGCTTAAATTGCTTAATATTTTGGAGCAAAAAACGTACTTTTACTTCATTTATCCTTTAGAACCAATTATCAGCAACCTTATCTTTTTCACAAATGATAAAAGGTAAATAGTAAATTTAAACAACAAAAATGTTTGTAACGATGGTTACCTAGTTTCGATGTTGAAAATTGTTTCCCATTCTAGACGGAGAACCTTTCAAACTTTAGGCTCCAAGCAATTTTATCCTCTCAAGCATAAAAAACTATGTAAATAATGTAGAGTGTAGAGTGAAACGTTATGTGGAATTTCAGGAAATGCTATAAAAATGTATTGTCAATCATCCCTCACACACAACAAATAAAACGTAAAGAAAACCTAAAAACGATCAACCAAACCACAAAATACCTAAGCAAAAATACAAATTTATATTTTCGAAACAAAAAAATCTAGAAGGTACCAAAAATTTCCCCACATGGAATTCGATTGTGTATGTACTATGAAAACACATCAACCGTTGGTAAGGTCGAAATGACTTTTATTTAGACTTGAAAAATACGAATTTATATTCTCGAAATAAGAAAATCTAGAAGGTAAAAGTATTCGAACTTTCCCCGCGTGGTATTCAAAACATATTAACCGTTTGGTTTGAATCAAGAGCCTTATAACTAATTTTAAAAATTACGACTTCATATTATCGAGACAAGAACATCTAGAAAATATCAAAATTCAACTCTGCACTCTCCCCCATGGAATTCAAGAGTACTGTGCAATACATCACCAAAAGTTACGCTGAAATCACTAATTAATAACCAAAATATTAATTTTCTATTTCATCTCAAAATAGAGCCGAATCAATAAGAGATAAAAAGACGCTCTGATAGAGTACATCTAAAATAAAGATAAAACCTAATTTAAGAGATAACTAAACAGAGAGCATATGTAGAAACTGTACAAGACGAAACAAAAAAGATTTTTTCAATTGTCAATTATTATTTTTTGTTATATATATATCTATATATCTCTATACTTTCATGTTAATTTAATATTGAGACATAAAATCCTTAATACTATAATTGAATTCTATTTATGAATACAATATTAATATTTACATATTTATTTTTTTATGAAATGAACAATAATTTATTTAATATTATAATTTATCTTACAATTAATGATAAAATTTACCCATTCTATCATTACAATTACAATATCCACTATTTCTTGTAGTGGTATTTGATCCATATGTACAAAATGCTGATGACGAATTATAATATCTTAATTTGTTATGAAAAGGTCCACAACATTCATCGCGCGGTTCATAAGATTGACGTAACGTTGACCGCGGTACATGATATCCTGGAAAGGGCGGTCTTTTTCCATTTGCTAATGTCGAATAACATTGATTAACTGATATCCCTAATGAAAATGTTGGCCCGTTGACATCTTGTCCAGGATTTTGTTTTTTCCACTTTGTTCGACGATTTTGAAACCATATCTTTACTTGTGTTTCACTCAAACCTAACGACAATGCCAAATTTAAACGTTCGCAAACCGAAAGGTAACGTGTTGATCGAAATTTATTTTCGAGGGATGCCAATTGCTCATACGTAAAAGCTGTACGAATTCGTCTTGATTTAGATTCTTTTGTTGCTGTTATTGTTTCAGTATGTTCCTCTTCATCACTAGAATTATCTTGGAGTCCTTCAGAAAGACGCTGCTTCTGAAAATCATCTTCAGTGTCCATTCCATAAGTTATGGTATTATTTACTATACTGTACCCTACATGAAACAAGACAAAATATTTCAGCTTCAGTTACTATTTTCAAACCAAAAAATCAAGAGCTATCTGGAATACTTCTAGATTAAAAAAAAGCGCAAAAACTCATTAGAAACCTGTTACCTATAAAGTGAACATTTCGATTTGCATCAAGAAAATTCATTTGCGTAATTTTAAAAAGCTTGATGGGTTAGCTAATTCTAAAATAAATTACAGGAAGTTTCAATAACATGTAAGACAACTCTTTGAAATAAGATTAAATGCAAACAATAAATTAAATGGAATAAAAAAATGAAGGAAATTACAAAAGATAGATGTAGATTATGTTGACCCTTTTAGGAAACACGAAATAAAACTTTTTAATTATATACAATCAAAAATTGAAAACAATGTTACAGTATTCTAGTTCTATGGACATCAAACTATAAAATTACATACCTTTTTGTTGCTTAGTGTTGTCACTACAATTTGTAAAAGTATGTAGCTTTTTGCTTTGGTGTCCCTTGCTTGAATCTTCCAATTCCTTGCTTGAGTAGTTCTTCACACCCAATAAAGCATCGATACTAAAATCCATGTTTCAAAGATAGAAAACCTTTAGTGAACACAAGGTCTTTCCACTATTTTTCTTTCTAGATGTTACACACCGGACATACGATGTAGAGACGACTTGATCAAACAGTAAAAATGACTCAATAACGTTGCAGCAAACTGCGTAGAATCGGCAGGCCAAATGACTGGCTTAATAGTTGTAATTATATGAACTAAGCAAACACATACATAGTAAACAGTCCTTTGTTAATCATGTATCGAAGTTGTGTACAAGCGGTCGTTATGGAAATAAGTGGAGTTGTTGTAAGATGTACGCTTTGCGCGCCTGTCTATACAACAGCCAATTACTTACTAAATACTCTGTTTATTTAAGTCAGGGGACGTAAATCGATGATGTGATCGATTTCTCTCTTATCATCTCCTATCAATTCTATTGTCAATGGGGGTTCTGGTATATAGACATCCAACAGCGTTGAACAACACCGTGTATACACTAAGAGAGCATCAGTAATAAAAATCTTAATGTGAAAACCCCCAACCGTGAATTTTCATTCTTTTCTTTTATAATTTTTTTCTATGTTATTTTGCATAGAAAAAGAAAAAAAGAAACGTGGTTGCCATATCTGTCATGCGTTTAAAAACTAATAAACCGACCAATACATTTATCGTGAATAATTTACTCAAAGCAATCGAGTAATCATTAAATGTGATGGATTACAAAGCCAAATGGTTGTTAGCCAATCCGATGAGTTGCGGCAGTTTAAAGCGGCTTGATACTGCGCATGTCATTTCACCGATTGACTTGCTGTTGACATCTGCTGTGTTGGCTCTGTGCAAGTTGCGTTCTAAGCCCTAGATAAGAGCCGTGTCGTCTACGACCCCTACTGCTTAGCCACGGCCAAAGTAAAAGTTTTAAATGTTTTCTGATCCAACAGAATCAGTCTTAACACCTACACTAATTTTGTATTAAAAGCATTTAATGTATAATCGAAAGCTATTTAGCATTTGACAGATGGATGTCAACTAAAAACAGCTTACTAACATGTTTAAACTTACTAAATTAAACGATCAACAGTTTGAATAAAAATCTCTCCCTATATATGTATAGATTAAAGAAAAAGACAGCAGTGGTATTTATTTTGCGTTAAAAAGATAAATTAATGTAAAAATAATAACTTGAAATCAAATACAAAAGGAGATGACGCACAATGGGATAACATATGATATCATACTTAAATGTAGTATCTAAATATATATGCTATTATCTAAACTAGACAAGATATGATGCAGTTTTCATATCAGACGTTAATTGAAATAGCAGAAGGTAGCTAGCCTATTCACAAAATTATCGTCATCAGAAATGGAGAGTCCGTAATAAATGCCACAAAACTTCAAATTATTCGCAACGCAATAAAATTGAAAATAAAAAATAAATTAAGGATAAATTACGTAGAATTCTATCGTATCACCAATTTCAAAGTATCTCAGATCAAATAGCTTTATACTGTGATAAATAAGCTATTAGGAATTGAACAAGATTTTTTGTGATAAAGTATTATAAATGATCGGAGAGTTGGGTTGAAGATGGTAAAAAAATATTCATAATTATAATCGACAAATTAAAAAATGATTATATCTGAGTAAAGATTAAAGATTTAATGATGCGTTAGTTTGCAAATAGCTTGTTTACATTTTGTGGATATGAATTCGACATGGTTTATTAGAGATGAATTACAAATTGTATAAAAGTTGAAAAAAATCCCACATTACGAATAACAGTTAATGATGTCCCGCATCGGTTGCATCAAAAAGCCATGACGTAATGGAGCGAAAACCACATTGATAAAACGCAACAAGGGTTCAAGATTTTCCAATAGATAACCTCGTCTTTAAATGTTTAACGGAATGAAAACAAGCTCATTAATGTTAAACACATCAACACAATTGACAAATTACAAACTGGACACAGATACCACACATTTATTCAAAACTGTACAATATAATTCTCTTACAGGATCAAAACAAATACAATTTGTAAAAAACAACGTTTAATGTAACAGAGGTTAATATTAGAGGCGCCAGTAGAAATTTCGATTTATGAAAGCAAGGGGCATACCCTTGAATTGAAAAACAGATTGCTTGTTGCCAGGCAACATTGGAAAGTTTTTTAAAAAATGGTGCTAAAAGAAACGTGAATTCATTAATAAACAAATACGCGAAAAACCTCGTGAAATTGA
This sequence comes from Haliclystus inabai, assembly GCA_025505365.1. NCBI lineage: Eukaryota > Metazoa > Cnidaria > Staurozoa > Stauromedusae > Haliclystidae > Haliclystus > Haliclystus inabai. The sequence goes on from JANVCG010115739.1 coordinate 12,515, forward strand.
TAGGCCTTAATAAAGATTACTAAATTCCATACAGACTCTAATCTGTGACATACTTTCACAGAACCTGTAGAGTTTAAGCAGCAGGGACAGTGGGAGATTATTCTTGTTAAATTTTAGCAAAAAGCAAAAACAATAGCGAAAGTCTGTAGAGTGGCAGACGTTCAGGACGCATGAGCCAAAAGTTTCCTCTCCTAATGAGACACAGTGTTGAATCAATTGATAAAGAATTTTAACGCTGCTTGGGTCCGTCATATTGTAGACGATCTGGTGCACGATAAAAAAAGAATTTTTGCAAAAGCATGTGAATGAAAAATCCTCTTTCAACACGCTATGTCTTTATAAAACACGATTTGACTAAAGGTCTATGTGAATGGCTATATAAACGAAATTATCCTTCTACATAGTCTATTAAAAATAAAAAGCAAGCATATTGTCAGCTGTAAATAGTTGTGCAGCTATTTAATTTTATAATTAGAGGAAAATAAAATTTGCTTGCATCCAATAAGCGCGTGCACTGCTATACCTATTAAAAAGTGAGAAATATAGAATTCGGTCTTGAAATTGTGTTTCTTTCAGGTGCAGATAAAATAATATACTTTTAATTTAAATTGATATTAATATCAAATCATTTTCCCAATGTTTATCATTCCCATAATATAAAGCGAACATAATAAAAATACGTCCATTATTATTTGGTCTTAGAATTTGTTTGCAAGTAGTTGTGTTGCTTAACTCGGTTGCCTGAAAAGACAGATGTTATTCTGGTAGGAGATGGGGCGTATAACTGACAAATTGGTGGTTTTCACATCTGATATTGAAGTAAGAACTAGAAGTTATTTGAGCTAAGAAAAGGAAACCAAAATCATGGCAATGTTGTGCAATTCAATTGGGCTTATAATACAGCTTCCATGTGAGGCTGATTCTTCATTTGAATCAGCGAGTACTGGCTGATAACTGCTAGTTAAAAGGATAGCCTCAAAGCCAAGGCGTATAAGAAAGACAAGTTTCTTTCACAGCACTTCTACATCTGATACACCATGATCACTTGACCACATAGGAACCCGCTGTGACCTATCAGGTAGATAACAGCATTTGACAGTCTCTATTAATCTTACAACATCTTAACAAAACCATTTGCTCTTTTTGGAATAGATTAGTTCAACTGGTGGGAGGAAAAAGCTACTATACTATACTGAAATTTGAAAAGAATAGAGAAAAACATAAAAAGGGACAAATGAAGTCAGATGCAAAGAAAAGCTTTAAAAAAACCAACTAAATATTGACATTATTATTCGTACAAGTAAAAGACGATATGAAATATTGAATTAGGGTTGTTATACTCTGGAAACCCCGAAATATAAAACTGCATTAAAATAGAGTGATTCGCAATTCACGATCTGTGAAAAAAACGTGAAGTCAAAAC
>JANVCG010115849.1:0-13930 GCA_025505365.1 Haliclystus inabai
TATAAATTTAGTTCAGTTTATGCTATAAATTCACTGTTATCCCTTTGCTACTTCAATAGGGTACCAACCTTTTTCGCAGATAGTTCCATCACCGGTGTAACCATGACGACATTTGCAAGTACCAAATACACAAATGGCATGCACATCACAATCTAAACATCGATCAACTGTAGAAGCACAACGAAACATCATTAATTAGACACCTCCTGTAATTAGAATGAGGATTCAACTACCACTTGAAAGGATTGTGTTCACGTGCTGCCTGCCTTACCTTCACAGTACGTTCCTTTGTATTGCGGGTTACAAACGCAACGGAAAGTAGTTTGATCTTCTGAGCATAAGCCTCCATTTAAACAAGGATTGGGATGACAACGAGACACTGTAAATATCAAATGCAAAATACGTCAAATCATTGCTATACAGGAAAGAAGCCTCAAACGTTTGTTACATATGCTATCACCCAATGCAATACATCGCCAACTATGGACTTTGTCAAAACCCAACACCATAATTAAAAACCTTCAGCTATTAAGTGCATATACAACTTTTTGGATAACATGCATTTGTTTTCAAATCAAGCGACATGGCTGTAAATGCGAATATTAAAGTTCTTTCGACTTATTTACCTGTAACAAGCACAGTGACATGCAATTGGCAAAATTCTCCTTCAAAGTCTTTCGTACATTGACAACGATATCCTCTGTCTGTGTTGGTAATACTGCACGTGCCACCGTTACTGCAAGGGTTTGGATGACAAACGTTCTCTGGAAATTGAAGTTTTTAAAGTTTAAAGAAGTGAAACAGCAGCAAGAGAAACTGAATATCAATACAATTAAGGTTGATACCACGCCAATCGTCCTCTTGAGAAATATTTTCAAAAAGCGCGTCTATTCCCTTTCGAGAGCCTGTCCTCTTGGTAATTAAGCAGGGTAATGCCGGGGGGTAATGGTGCTAATTTGCTGACAGTATGGAGATATGTGACTCCAGCTTTTGACTAATGTAATTTTTCCTATCGTTATACCGTTGCAATCTATTGGTGAAATAAATGGAAGAATTTAAGACCAAATAATTGTGTCTTGGTGGGAAACTCTACAAATTACTCAAAAAAAGCAAATACAATTAAATCATTTCTTTTAATCTCGATTCAAACTCAGACAACATTGTATTCATTTAATTTTACAGAAAAGATAAAGCAGAGATAGTTCTTACTGGTTGGAGCAGGAGTGAGCATGATTTGTCTCCGAACGGCTGGCTGAGTTGTGGGGATTGGTGAGCATTCCATTCCGTTGCCTTGGTAGCCAGAGATACACTCGCATACGCCAGAGTGACATGTTGCTAAGGTTTTGTGACATCGAGAGCATAGGTCTTCTGTTGAAGCATAATTGATAAAATTAAGGTGCATCGAATCAAGAAGCTTCACACAGACAACCTCATTGACGTTTATAGCACATCTTCTCCTTCTCCAGTAATTTTTATACAGTTTCTTCTTCCATATTTGAGGCTCGAAATTCAGGGGAAGTAAAATAGAGCCAAATCTCTATTCTACAATCGACATTTATAGCATAATAAAATACATCAACCAAAATACGAAAACCCAAAATAAGTCATGCAGTTCATTCCAAGCCAACAATTTTAGCAAAGGATAGCTCTATAGCTCATTGTACTTGTATCATACGAAGAACTATTTACGAATAGGGGGTCATCAGATAAAAACACAGGTAAAAATTCGACATCTCTAGCATATAATAATAAGCATACATTATACCTTGGCATCGATTGCCTGCGAACCCTTGCAGACACGGTTGGCAGTTTGGTTCACCATCGCTATCAACGCAACTTGCACCATTCTGACACGGGTTGGAACGGCAACTGTCTGTAACTGGAATGATAAAAATAAATTAGAAGTTAAATACGCATTTACGTCAAAAGTAAGAATGGATTAATGTTTACTGACAGATCTCAAGTCACTGTGGAATTAGCATGTTTATTAAGGGGTTTGCTGGTCTGCAATGCTGATATAATAGTCTGTTTCTATACGGATGGATTCAACGTCATGCAATCAATAATGATTGAGGATACAGTCCACAGTACACCGTTGTATAGCGTTTGATAACTTGGAGGGAAAAGGCGAGAGTTGTAGCATGTCAATAAAGATTGTGTAATTGGTTGATTCGTTGAGACACGCTAAATACCATCCCCTCCAATGGCGATCACCATTAGAGGATTATCGATGGTATACAGCAAAACCACTGTATAAACTATATATAAGTATGCAAAAGAACTGGTGTAGAAAAACTGATATACCAAACCAGTCGGCTAATGATGACACCAGCTCATCATCATCACTGGATATAGCATCGAATGACCATGAAGTCATGCTACTGGTATTGAGATTTCTAAAATGCACTCAAATTCAGACAAAAATTTATTTGTCTAACCTGAAAGAAAACGGGGATGAATCACTTACCATTACAAAATGGAGGAACAAACGGTGAAGGGCATTTACATTTTGGAACACCACCGACTTCATAACATGATCCACCATTTAAACACACGTTTGGGTTACATGGATCTGGAACTAATAAACACATTTATCTTTTAGCATCAGAATCATCATCACATAGTTTTCACAAGGAAGAACTGCATTTTACATCATTGACTTTTCAAAACAACACGTGAAACAAGAAAGTGAGCTGTATTACATCACAGTATTCTACCAAATGCCCATAACAAAAAGACGGTGAATATATAAATTGACAACTCTCTAATCAAACCAAGATTTCAATCAAACAAATGAAAACTTTCGGGATCTGCCACAGTTTCTCTAGACAATTCGTGGAAGGCATCACTCTGAGATGGGTTCAAAACTTGAACAACTACTAAACACAGCACAAGGGTATGTAGTGCAGCGTAGCGTACCTTCACACTTTTGTCCCTTAGAGTGGGGATGACATATACAAGAAAACCCATAGAGGTCAAGGTCATTTTCATTGACGCCAGGCGGAGGGGTGGGTGGGGAGCGGTCGTTTTCAAACCCTCTGCGTGTACGATTCCCGCGTTTTGGATGTGGCACTTCATTTCGCTTTCGTAGCAATCCACTTTGATCAATATTCTGGATATCAGCAGGGTGGGGATACGTCCCCTGTGTTGGTCCCAGATAGAGTTCATTGCTACCAGCCCCAACGAATCCAGGGGTGATTGCTTCATCTGGTGTGACGGCTTCTTCTTTTTCCTCACTTTCAATTTTATCAAGATAATCATATTTATCATAGCAAATGCCACCATTTTCACAAGGATTTGGATGGCAATGACTGGCAACTAAAATAAAAAAAAAAACAAGTTAAACTATTTACGTAAATTAGCAAGACTTGTCACATCTGCGGATCCACCAAGAAAGGATATCTTTATTCGTTTCTTATTAAATACTAAGAAGGAAAATCTGAAAGCCAAAAATGATGACCATTTTGTGTGCTTAGCTCTTGATCCCGTTTCATCTTTCATTTGCTAGTTTGAAAACAACACACTTAATAGAGAAGTGGCACTTTGAGTCTTTCCAGCAGATGGCTGTAATTTGACTAAAGTGCAACCATTGTAATAGTATTAATTATAATACTAACTTTGTAGCTCTAGATTTATGTTCAAATTCCAAAAAAAGGTTACAAATGGGGCATGCTAAAAAAAAGAAAGGGGGAATTGAGTAAATAAAAAAATCCTACTTCTTTCGCAGAACATTCCATTTCCAGTGTAACCAGTTTTGCAGGAACAACCATCCGTCATGCATCGCGCGTGTCTGTGGCATCGTTTACACGGATCCTCAATGACACCTACACGAAACAACGGTGGAAATAATAGCAACACAAAATAATAAGAAACTATATGGAGTCATAAGGTTTTGAATTATACCATACTCAGATTATTGTTTACACTCTGTGCTTGAATTGAAAAGTAGAAAGTAGTATAATCATACGACCTGAGATAGAATACGTTAAATATAAACTGTATCAAATTCCTTATATAAACTACGGGTGAAAACCTTTATGCATACAATGTGTCGTGCAGTATAGCTCTTCACTGTTCACATTTTTGTCTATTCGAGAAAAATAGACCTACACTTACTTGCACATCGTTTACCAGTTCTGCCAGTTGGACAAACGCAGCGGAAATCAAACACGTTTACTTCCATGCAAGTACCACCGAACAAGCACCGCGCCATAGAACAAGCGTGGAAAACTTTTTCTGAAATTTGAAAAGAACATATAAAGCACTGATGCTGGAACAAAGTTAGGTATTTAGTACAGAGCATATAGTAGAATAGACGCTCAGAAAACAAGTTTTTCCCTCTTTCTTCAACTTGTGTGTTATTCATAAATTTAAGGAGATTGGTACCCTTCCGCCAAATTTGTCCCTTGGAATTTTTTTTTGTTTTCTTTTTTGTCATTTTTCAACAGATTAATTACCGAATCAAGTTTTTTGTAAAGCACGCTTCTACGAACCCCCACACTCTTTTCTATAAAGGCTATTGATAATTTAATTTTTGTACCTGCCACTGAGCAACTAGAGAACAATTTCTGGCACGTATCAGCACCGCCTCTGCTGGTTTAAGTTTGTGACAAAATACCAAAACTAAATTTAATGATGCTTTGTACTATTAATTAAGTTACGAATTTTACCTTCGCATTTGTGACCTCTGAAGTCAGTTGAGCATTGGCAATAGCTACGGGGACCTTCTTGGACACATGTTCCACCATTAGCGCATGGACTGATGTCACAACTCTCACGTTTAACTGTCAATGATAACAATTAAAACTAAAAGGTTAAAGAAACAGTAGTAAAACTCAAATCTTTATTTATATAATGATGCTTAATGTTGCAAATAATTATAAAACGCAGATATTCTCTTCGCTCTTGGCAAAAACTCCTTCTTTCTATCAATTTTATCGACAACCAACGGCGACTACATCTTCAAATTTTTTGCGTATATTACGTTTTCAATCATAAACTTATTTAACACGGACAACTCATAAGTGAAAAAAACTTGAACGCCCCTCTGTAGTAAACTTTCATAGATTCTCATAGCACATGTTTCAACAAAATAGTATATACTGTTACCTTCACATGTAAGACCGATGAAGCCATGCGCACAAGAGCATTTATAAGACGAATCGTCTTCAGAGCATATCCCACCGTTTAAACATGGATTGCTTGGATGACAGAATGAACTCACTAAATCATATCGAATGAAATGCAGATGATGTAATTGAAAGCTATTGATGTACGTCTGCACATAAAACTCTATATTTCAGGTTTGCTACCAGATGATATTCAAACCTAATTTTAGTGTCACTCAATTATATTCACACGCGTCCAGGATATTTCCATATAAAATCTCTATATGTTATTCGCTCATTTGAAGTGGCTACAGTCCCCTTTGAAAATAAAACTGAAACCTACTTGATCTAGTTTCTACCTCGATTGTAACCATTTTTTATATTCAAAGCAGCTTATAAGGTGAATTCTGTAATGGAGAGATGCCCTAATTAGCAAAACAGATGTCGGAAAATGTCGGAAGGAAAGCTCAACCAGCAGCTTTTGATTCTTGAGCATCATTCGAATGATATTGAAAAACTTACCTGCACAGTTAAGTCCTTTGAATCCATACAGACAAGTACATTCGTAGGAATCTTTCTTTTCGTAACAGAGACCACCATTGCGACACGGATTTGGATGGCATCTGCTCTCAACTGATAGTAATAATAGCAAATAAAATGAATAGTTAGATTGTAAGGACCTACAGTACAGGGAAACCTGAATATAACGACCACTCACGAGATTAGAAATTGCTGATCACAGGTTAAATTCAATAGTAATCAACAATTCCTCCCTCTACCTTGTCCTTTATATAAATTTTAACTTACCGTCACAGATAGGGCCGATGAACAGAGCTGGACATGTGCAAACGAAATCATCTGTAGATTCTGAGCAAACACCATTGTTTTTACAAGGATTTGGGTGGCAACGAGAGGGAGCTGAAATGAAACGAAAAATGGACCTCAAGACAGACGCGTTTAAACAGATAAAAATGGTGCGGCATTTTATACAAAGTCAGAGATCATTTATTGTGATTTGAACGGGTAGTTGAATAGTCTTCATCTGCTCTAAATGGGTTTAAATCAACCTAGCTGTAGCAAATTATCAGGTATAGAACATTGATGGTTTGAATTCCTGTCCGAAATCAAAATATATTTATTGAAAATATTTCAAATTTTCTAATTCCTTATTTCTTTTCATACTTTCACATCGGTGTCCATAGTAACCAGATGGACAAGAGCACCGAAGCTCATTGTTAACAATGTTGCAGCTGCCTCCATTTTGACAGGGAGAAGAAGCACACGTCAGCACATAAGTTCTTTCTTCTTCCGTCCGTTCAAATTCTGCGAAAGAAGATCAAACGCCTTACAAAATAGCACATGCATAGCTTCTAGGTACAATTACAGTGATGGGTTTTCAGACTTACCATGCCGATGCCGTGGCCTGTGTCGGATGATTATTATCTTCGGACGGTGTCTCATTGGTCCTTGCATCGACGGTCGCACTAAATGAATCGTAGGTTCAGCAAGCAAAGCCGATTTCTGTTGCAAATGAATCGGTTTATAAAATATGTCTTTACGTGGTATATATTTATGCTGTTCAGCTATAATTTTATGTAATGTTGGTCCTAAAAACTTATTAATAAATCCCTGCGATCGATATATGTTATTGGGTGCAATTGGTACGATTTCAACATTTCCATGATCGCTGTGTGCAACGTCATCCGATAACGATAATCGACCATCGTTTATCGTATCTTCCACCCCGTGATAATGCTGTACAGGCAGAGTTGATATTTTGAATTCAGGTGAAAGATGAGGGTGTCCTTGCTGTTGCTGTTGCTCGAACACACCAGATTGAATCGCTTGATCCGCGCCAGCACGGTGATTCTGAGACGAATCCAATATCGATACATCCGAAATATCCTTTAATCGAGTTGATAGAGTTTTATCTAATTTGCCAAGCAACGAGCTATAATCTTGACCGATGGCCGGTATCGGTGATGAATATTGTCGGCCGACATTTTGATGTTCTGTTGCTTCATCGTCTACATCTATCCATCGACGATGTAAACCATGATGCTTTCGTTTACCAACGGGGTGTTTTTGTTTCTCATTTCTAAATACAGTTACCTCGCAAACGATAGTATTCACACAGCCAAGAAACAACAGGAATAACCAACGTCTTTGCATTATTTAACTAAGTAGAATCATTCCGTGTAAGCAGAAGAGGCACAACGGCACTCAATTTAACCAAACAAAAGCTACATTTAAAGATAAAAACTAATTATTATCCGGTTTGAAGTAAAAATAACTAGCTATAAGTCGATACAATCATTTCTTTATTCACAATTTTGACGACGCTCAGTGAAAGGCTGCGTTAAAACAAGATCAGAGGTCAAGAACATTCAAATTAATAATTCATTAGGGAGAAACACTTTCATGTTATCGCGCAGACCGAGATTCAGCCGATTGTTTTACCTGTTCTCGATCGTGAAGCTGTCAATCAACGAAAAGCAGTGAGTTGTCAAATAGCTGCACGTTATTGAAAGATGGTCTTCACGAGACCAATCAACAATGCCTTTGTTTAAGGTTTTCATAAAATATTGGCTGAAAAATTTACTCAAAGATTAATGGGATCAAGGCGGATAGTCGTCTGCCGACCTAGATTGCATGGATCCATTCAAATGTTGAACAGAAATGCAGTAGGTTACTGGAGTTAATATACGCGAAGAATTATTTCCAGTGCAAATGAAATTGAGAAATGGATTCAAGTCCGATAAAGTTTATTCCTCGCGTATTTGAATACCGCTACATGGCTGTAAGCGCAGCCTCGGACGTGTAGTTTGTGTTTATTTTCAAAAACCATTGACCACCGTATTATAAATTGCGTTTAAAACACAGATTGTAGATTAGTGGGAATTTAGCTAAAGCGGGTCAAACTGCAACTCTGAAAATTTTCGTTTTTATAATAACGACTCACTGGATCTCGCAAGACCGATCCGAAAGGTTCTTCTAACATTGACGTTCTATAAACCGAATCCTAAGGACTTCAAAACTTTCATTCCGAAGTTAAAACATGACCCTTTTGCGGAATATACTACGTATGTGGCAAGAACGTGCATTAGCGAACAGGGCAGGAACAAAAAGTCAGACTACAAAAAGTGAGCAGTAAATATTAATTGTTCAAATTCATTTCGAAATGAAATATTCTCTAATTTATATGTAACAAAACAGAAAGAAAATGAATGCTCTCAAATAAGCTGCATTCATAAATTAATCTATATATATATATATATTTGTATGAGTTGTATCTGTTTCTTTCATTTTATGAAAGTAATTTTCGTAGTTCATAAATTGCGCAACGCATTTTCAACTATCGATGGGGACAACTTGTTTGCTTTGAATCCAGATACAATTGATCTGAAAAAACAAAAAAATTGTTGTTTTCATTTAAATTGCCCGTAAGCAATTCGGCCATCTTTGGCCACCGGGGCTACTTCTAAGTGCTTCCTTGGTTTTTATTGGTCAATTGTTAGTCATGTGACCCATGCCATTTCAAGACTATTAAAATAGTTTCCATGCTTTTGAAAATAGACGTGGAATTTGCCCTTAATTCTGCCTAACAGCAAACAATAGCAACAACGCTAATAGCACAACCATCAAGCAGCGACAACATAAATGCTCAATTTGTATGATTTGTTTTACCTGAAAATTCTGCTCCGATTTGTTGTTTCTTCAAATTCACGCGCCTTTACGTGGGCACTTCGAATGATCTGCAGAAAAGAAATGAAACCTTGTCAGAAGTCTCAAATCAGTCAATAACAATTATTAGTATAAAATTGTTACATTTATCAACGAGCCGCACCCTCAGTGTTGAGATACCTACACCATACCGAACTGAGAAGCCAGCTATGACGAAACCAAATAATTCACAAACTGAAACCCCACAGTTAGAATGATTTTGAGATTCGGAATCTCACGTGTTTGAGTTGGTCTAAAAACTTGACGTATCTTCTTGCAAAATTAGTAACTCAACAACATTTAAAGACAATTTCGGATTTTGTCTGTCATCCAAGCGGAGAGTAGTAACAAATGGTGCGAAGTGCTTTTGTAATGTAAGTTCAAATTACTGACACACTCTGTTTTACAAGTATCTGTTTTACCTCGATTGGAATTCCCGCTAGTTTAGCAGCATTAAATCCATAACTTTTTGGACATGCACCGTCAGCCACTTTATACAAGAACGTGATTGATTCATTGGTTGGATCACCATCCTCGTCTTCGTTTTCAACCATACACGCCTACAACATAGCACACACATCAATCTCATCTAGTAGGATTAAAAAACCAACAAAATATAGCTGATCCCAAGGCATATCAGTGAAGAATTTGAAAAAAATTATCATCGAGTGAGTCACGTGTCAAATTTGAAAATGGCTGCCTTTTTCTGAAAATATATCAACTTACCATGTGACGTAATCTGATGTTTTTATCACCAGCAAATTCATCGACAAGAGAATGGTAATGAGTTGAAAACAGCATTCGACACTTAGTTTGATGGGCAAGATGGTGCACAACGGAAGAAGCGATCGCAGTGCCGTCAAACGTTGCAGTTCCTCGACCTTGAGAATAAATTGAGTTTGTTTATAAGTGCAGTTATGTTGAAATTTTGTTTTCAGTGAGCCAAACAGAAAATTTCAGATTATTCCTTACCCAATTCGTCTAAGAATACCAGCGAATTTCGTGTTGCATGTTGCAAAATAGTTGATGTCTCACTTAGTTCTACAAAGAATGTACTTTCTCCTATATTAACAAAAAGAAAGAGATTAGGTAGCAATAGAAGCAAAATTGTTATCATACGATATTGCACTTTGCCTATGCCTTGCAACATATTTAGTAAGTGACTATTAAAATTTGATAACCATCCGAATAAATGGTAATAAATAACAAATGTGTTTATCAAAATTGAGAAAGTTGTGTTATGGCAAATATGGCGTAATCAATACCAGATATAAGTTGCCTTGAAAACAGTAAGAGGTTCAATCGTGTTCAGGTTTATGATTCACGCAAAAAGGGTTTTGGAAACTCGAACGCATGTAGTTACGTCATGAGGAGCGCGTTATTACCATGTAGAATCCTATCGTGGGCCCCAAGTCGAGTGAACACACGATCGACAGGGGTGAACCGACATTCTTCGGCTGGTACGTAACAACCCTGAAATTAAAAAGTCGGACAATAATAACTAGTATCAATTCAATCAAAAAAGAGAAAAAAATATAGAGAAATTGAAACTCTCAAAAATAGATCCCATGACAGCAGTCAGATTCTTATAAAATCTCGAATCTTCACTTGAAGATTTGGATCAACATGACCTGTTTATCGCATTCAAATTTCTACCATACAAGATGACCGTTAAATGTTGGCTGCGCTGAACTGTTTACTTGTAATCAATAGGAGAATCTTATGGCTAAGAATAAGGCCCATTCCTTGTTCATGACACCTATTGAATTTTCATTAACATATTCAATAAGAAGCAGCTTTTAATACTATATTAACAGAATGGTTGACGCTATTTCAATTTTATTTTATCGTTGTACTGACCATTTGCGCCATAATTACAAGTGCTCCTGCTTGTCTCATTAGTGTCGATTTTCCGCCCATGTTTGGTCCAGTAACAAGAACGCAAGTGTAAGCATCAGCGTTGTCGCTACCCTCCTGCTGAAAAACAACAGCAATAACAATATGAAATGATTGAGACGAAGATCAACATTGCACCCAGTCTTATATGATGCGATACGTTCAAGCGGTTTTACACAAAGTAGTTTTAGTGTATGGGGGATTCAAGGTAATACTAGATTTGCAAATTTGCAAAGAATAAGTGGATGACCAAATTTTCTGTAGTACGTTCAAGGTTGTTAGTGGGCTTTTCATGGAAGCGCTCGCCTACTCAATCTACCAAGTTAATTAAACCAAAGGTGGCGGGGAAACTGGAATCACGTTTTGGAAACAATATCTTCGTTGTCTCACGACACGCAATCAAATTAGGTACAAGAAGTTTCCGTCAATCAGATTTCAGTTCAATACAACAGCTTGGTCCTGTGCAGATCACGAGGTAACTCACTTGATGGTTTCATTGAAAAATTCAATGATACGAAAAGTTCATCTTTATGCGACAACGAGCAACACGTAGCGAAAAGCTGTCCTACATCAAATTCTTTCTACTTGACAAGTTATTTTCACGAACTTCTAGATCAGACCTTGTAATGTACAGGAGGGAGACAACTGGTTACGAGGAATCAAGAAAAGCAAGGCGCCAGGTACATTTACGGACTGAAAACGAAGTATTTCTGATGTTAACATCAGCTTCAAATGACTGTATCACGCCCTGCCTTTAGTAACACCTTCTGAAATAAAAAGCCCAATTTTGCAGTAGTCAAGAATAAACTTACCTTTTTGTTGATAATGATATCATTTGGTATAAAATCGCCTGATGAAATCGCAGAACCAATGCAAGGATGACGGCTGTTGATCAATTCAAGGAAAGGCTGGAAAGGATAACAGAAATGAATTCTCAGATGGGTAACGATGTCGAAAAATTCATAGGTCTTCCATTCAGAAATGGTTTTCTTACATAACAATGTGGAATTATTGGAAAGATATTATGGCAAAATAATTCAAACTTAATGTACGCTTCACATTGCGGTTCTAGAATTTTACAAATGGTCGTGAGGTTAGTGTTCTAATTTTGATAATCCATCGAAATCGTGATCTAAAGCGCATGCCCAGAAGCTTTAGTCCTAGGTTCAGTAACATGATTCGATTTTACAGACAACCTACTTCCGAGTCACCGTCTTCTGTTGGCATGACAATTTTAGGTCTGCAAAGGATACCATCAGCACTTGAACTAAAAATAAATAGAAAATTGAATTTCTTTTTGAAATCTCAATTCATCATTATAAAACTGAGGGTTATCAAAAAATCAATTTATTTCAACAATTCCATAGCAGAACTACATGCAGATAACGATTGAAGTTAAGGAAAATGACCGATTCTTGCAAAATGCAGCCCGTCAATGGTTACAGCTTACCTATATTTTGCGAGACTCATTAAACAATCTAAAACTGTGACACATTGAAGGGCAGTTTCCCATGATTTATAGCTGTTCAAAAAGAAAAACGATATTAAATAATGAATACAAAGAAAAAATAAGAATAGCACAGGATATATTTGCTCAACATAATTTCAGATTCAAATCTAATCGGGGTGAAATAGCATCACAAAGTAAAAACCCAAATGAATATTTAAGAGGTGCAAAATGAATTTCATAATAAAAATCTTACTGTTGATCAAATTTATTGAAAATATTTCTCATTGTGTCTCGTAATGCAGCATCGCGCCTCTCTTCTGCTTCGACCAATTCACCCAAAAGAGACTCAATTCTGTCTGTCCAAAAACGTCGATATCCTTTCTTTTGCGACTTGAGATGATAATCATTTAATGTCTTGCGTTGAAGATAGCTTTCTGGTACTTCGAGTTGGTATCTTGTTTTACCTAGAAAAAAACGAAAATCTACATTATTAAATTCGTAGCTGCTTCGTTTCTTCCCTTCTTCCCCTGTTCATGTGTTAACAATTAATTTTGTAGTAATCTAAAAATGCAGGAAAACCACCTTGCTCAGTTTGATTTGATATTATTTTCAAATATTGGAAACATGTTCAATTGATTTCAACACGTAGACTAATTGATACGTACATTTAATCATCTTCCGAGAAACCTGGTTTAGAGGAATAGTTTTCGAAAAACAATATCTGTTTTTAAAATATCGGTTGATCATACAAAATGGAATCTTTAATAGGTATTAACTACTTCAAATAAATCAAAAATGTGATAAAACGTGAGCGATCTTTAAAAGCACAAACTCGACTCACCTGATCCCCAATAGTTTATTTTCTACAAATTAAAAAATTCACATTTATTCAACACGATGTTTCAAGCTTGAATTAAAAATTAGGTACAAATCGAGTTTTAAACTTACTGAGCAGCCAAGTCGCGATCTTTGCTGGTCGAGATAATCTTGAAAGCGGCGTTCGATTGACGCGATGTCACTCAAGGAATTATCATACTCATCGTGAACACCTGGAAATGAGACCGCATTGACATTTACGATCGTATAATAATGGCTGTATCACTTACTTTGCTAAAGATACTGTAAGCCATCGTCAAATTTCTTTTCAACCGAGTTACATACAACAAGAAAGTGATCCATGTTCATTTACGTTCTGATACTGCGAGTGAAATGGGACAGAGTAGCACATGGATGCAACGAGCTGATAGGTTGAAGTTTTTGCTTATGCCTGTCATAGTACTATGGCTGTCATAGTACCGAAAGAGTTGATATGACGGAATTTAGGGAATCTTAATCAAATCCATTACCTTGTTATTTCACAATTTCTATTTCATTTTATAAAACAATCGAAAATGGCTATACAATCTTAATACAAATAAAACCAGCTTTTAAAGTAAATCATTTCGTTTACCTTTTTTAGGCAAAATAAGTCCATCTTTCCTCGCTTTTTCATGATCAAATGCATGCTAAAGAAAACCAAAGGATTTGTTAAATAAAAAAGTTACATTGAGAAATCAATTGATCAAGCAGAGCAAAAAAGAATGCTTACTTCGAAAAAGTCGAAAACTTCAGCAAGTTCTGGAAATCTTCCAGCGGATTGACCTGTCAAGAGAGTAGGAACAATGATTATTACAGAATATCAATCCGTGGAATGCTCTCAAATTGTATTTATTTGAAGTGCACCTGACACAAAAATTTTTATTTCAGATTAATG
>JANVCG010115960.1:0-13929 GCA_025505365.1 Haliclystus inabai
AGTGTGAAAATCGTTAAATACATAGACAATACAACAAGGACATGAAATTACATCACACACAAAGTATTGTTTAAAATTTTTATTATCTATTATTAGCCCTTTTTATTATCTATAAAAAGAAATAAAGATTCTATTTTCAGTAAATGCAGAAGATTTTAGTGTAACAGAAACAGATAAGTGTGGTTTTGAAGAAACAGATAGATGTGGTTAAAAATCTAGCAAATGTGAAAAGAGGGTTAAAATGGCAAGGCATATTAGACCAAAACTCAACCAAGGAACCAATAACTTTGGCAAAAATGCTGGATTAAGTAGTACTGTACAGGCTATTCAATATTTTCTTACCTGTGCAGGTCGCGCTCTATTTCATCTGACGTCATCGCCATCTTACCAACACTCTCCTCAACTAGTTGACGATAATATCCAGGATGCATTGCAATCTGCAAAATAACACAATCAAATGATAAATTCATATTGACCAAATATTATATTTGAACTGTCACTTTTAATAAACTGTAAGGATTGAACTGATAAATGAAGATTTGATAGATTTTGAAAAATGTGATTGCTTTTGTGTCATTGATTTCGAAGGTACTGATGATTTCTGTAGCTTCAACAAATGTGAAAAGCAAAGAAAGGTTTATACTTAAGGTCGCTAATAACTAATTAGAATTATTGGAGCACAAGCTAAGACATTGTTACCTCATTTGATGCTCCAGCAAAAAGAATCCAAATTTCACCACGTAAACTATCTGGCACACCTTTTAAAATCAACTCATGAGTCTTGTGTGTTCGATACATACATATACCCCTATAAAAATTAATTCAACAAAAATACAATAATTATGACACAGAAACACGGCTGTTCAATTGAGTATTAGACTCAATTGGATTGACATTATTGAAATTATTCTTTATTTTAGTTCAGATCAGATCAGGTTTCGATTCTGAAATTGTTCCTAACCATAATCAATAATCAATAATCCTATAAGATAAAAGCATCTGATGGGATTTTTTGTTGGATTTATCATTTAGCCAGATCAGCTCTGCATGGATCTTTTATCAGCTGGGGCTCACATAATAGTGCAGGTAGCGTTGTGTATAATTTATGGCTATGCCTTTCCTGACATCAACCAATAAAGTTGTAATAGGGATTGGACCCAAGATCTTGCAGATCTGGATCCAACTGTGGAGATCTGGGCCTAGTGCCAGACTTCTTCCTACTAGTATATGTAAACATATGTAATGCAATAATAATTAGATGCGCTGTAGAAGAATTGCCGTTAGGGGATTACAAGACTTGAGTATCACTTTCTTTTCGGTGTGTTTTCTGTCTTCCAACCCTCGTTATAAGAACATCACACCAACTCCCTAGCGATGACATCATGGCGACATTTGAAGCATTCATTATGGCAATACAAATGACCATTAAAGAGAGGTGGCCATAGAGTAGAGGTGATCACTTGTAAGACCTCGGAAAGTACCTTCCATATTCAGCAAAATGTAAATTCCATAAATGTTCTTTGACGCTTTCTTTTGGAGATAGGTCATCAGCTGAGACTTGACAAAAGTGAGTTCTCAATGAGCTTTGTGATGGCATACTAGATGACAACAATCTATTTTGTTCATGTTCGTGGTGTGACATTGATGTATCTAGATATTCAGGAATAACCCTGTTGAGAAGAATCAATTTAGGATATCAAAAGTAGTGTAATGGTAAAAAATGAAGGATTTTCAATTGTATGACAAATATTATGCTGTCTCAGTTTTATGTAATCTCAATATATGTCATGTCTCATGAACATTTATATTGTATTGACTCATTTGTCTCAACATTCCATGTACTAATGGCTAGGCTACATTCTTTTGATTGGTAAAATTACAATGGCGCAACTTTGGCTTCTGTTCAACTCATTCCAACAAATCGGTTCTACCAGTACAACTGAGAAATTGAATGGCAGACAAAATAATCAAATTGAACAAATTCAATTGTTGGGTTGAATTGAGGGCCTCGAAGTGTGCATAAAATATAGTAACTTTTAGAGGAGTAGCTACTTCTTAAAGAGAAGACAACAACAAAATCCAATTGTAGGGTTGAATTGAGGGCCTTGCGGTGTGCATAAAATATAGTACCACTTGTTGTATTGTACTACCCATGGTCAAAGTACTATTAATTTTCTCTTCTAGAGGAGTAGTTACTTCTTAGAGGGAAGACAACAGAACACAAAAAATAAATCTAGAAATGATCCCATGGTACAATTGCTTTGATTCAAAGGTGGAGCTTTTTGGTTATGGCTTGCCCTAATTCACTTCAGTCTCTATTACTGTATCTACCACCCTATAGATTGTACTCATTGATGTTCAGACAGAATCAAGGCGGAGTTGAACTAGAAGCATCTGTGTTTCCAGATTGGTGCTCTACCCTTTTAGTTCATACTTCAAAGCATTCTTACCATAGGCTACTTGAAAACAGTTAACAGTACCCCTAAAATTGCACCCTCAGTTACTAGAATGATATATGACGCTGTGGACAGCACCAACAAAATTGTGTTACTTAAATGGTATACATGGAAGCATTAATTAACAAGTGGTATAACGAAAAGGACAAACAATATAAGAACATTAACATGTTCAGGTGGCATTATGAATCAAGGTACTTGGCAATTACATATACAACTTACTTGACCATTGGAGTTTTAGCTAGGAAGTCTGAGATCTTTTCAATTAGATAATCACGTTCACGTAACGAGGCAAACAGGAAACTCATCTAAATGGAATCCAAATCAGAGATGAAATTTGGAATGTTTAAAATAGACTGAAAATATTGGATTTAGCTGTTTGTCAATTAAATTTCAATGGAAAAGGACAAAAACTGCAATTTATTCACGTTAAAACAAACTGAAATCCGAAAATAAACTGAAGAATGTCATTGTCTGTCAAATAGACAATCACTATTATCGTCATGGCGTAGGAAGTGATACTATTCTCAAGTGAACATTCAGAAGACTTGACGCTATTCTACAGAGATAGAGTTTGAACTCTTTTTTCAGATTTCAAATGTTCTCCGGTCAACAAAAGCTAAAACTTTTAATAAAATAAGAAAGTTTCAAAAGGGCACCTACTCAAATACTTGCAAAATTGTGGAAACAGTGCAAATGGAAACTCTGTGTCAAACCAGAAATATCTTTATATGGGTGTCTTTGTGTGGATGTCAGTCTGTCTCTCCAGTTCCATGATCAAACTTCTTGTAAGTATTTCAAGTTGCTTTTTATGCAAAATACTTGAGTTATGTATCTTAAGAATTGCTGTACTTCAACCAATATTTTGAAAGGATTTGATTGCTTTATTTTGTCTACCTTGAATGGTATTTGCGAAGCAATAGAAAATGAACTGTTTCTAATTTTCTCGATTTTTTGTACTTGAGTCCTCATACTTTGATCCTCAGTAGGTGACAAATTGTATTTTGCGGAGAATCACACAAAGAAGTACAAACTGAGCAGTATTTTCAGCTCTGGTTTTTAAAACAATATTCTGGTGAAGCTGAGGAAGAATTAACAGTTTATCACATTTGAAGGCTGATACTAACTTTTGTTTTTGTAGTGATGTGAACAGCGCTTGATATAATTGTTGTACTTTTCATTTTCTCAACAATAGAAATTTCTCGCATTGGAATAAGAACTTGACAGAGCTGTTTAATCTACAAAAAAAGTGAAAATAGATAAGAATACGGATAAAAATTACTACTAAACATTTTTCAAAATTGTAGGAAAATAAAAATCTTAAGCCATATCTTCACAAAGCAGCAATTTAGCTTGAATAGGCCTACAAAGATGATACCTACTATGTAATGATGACGCATGTTTATTCTAACTCAAACTGAAATGTGAGGGATGTCCCACATTATAATACAGCAGAGTGTTCATATATCAGAGCCTTTGGGGACTGATTAAATCATTTGTCTCAGTTACAAATGTCTAAGCTACAAGGTAAACAGAGTGTTCAAGTATCAAATCACCTTTGATGAAAAGCATAGGTAATTTGGTGACACAAACAATGTCCCCAACATGTGTGATTTAGCAAATGGACTCCACATTGTACATTCTAGAGTACCATCAAGCATCTCATCTTTCGGAAGTCGAAAGAGGTTTCTGAAAACAAATTCAAATAGGAACAGTTTATTAACAACATTGGAACATGTTTATAAAAGTCGCACTATAGAGCAGCCACCTGTCTAAAATGGTCAGTTCATAGGGCTGTAAAATTTAATTTCTATTATATTTCACCTGTGTATAAAGGACACCTCTCTATGGTGGTCAAAACCCCTAATCTCGTAGCTTGCACATTTTCACAGGTGTCACATTATGTCTCGATACAGAACATCAGTGTTATCAAAAATTGACAAAATCTGAAGAAAAACAATGGTTTACATATCGTTTCATATTTACCGATATTGCTCACTCCTAGCACGTGCATCTAAATCTCTTTTCAAGGATGGAGCAAGGTGTCTTCTTCTACTTTTCCGTTTGGTCCTGAAATAATACAATTGAGTTCAGCTTAGACTGTAATCTCATGATCTTATTCAAAAATAAGTAGCAAAACATTACATACCTTGGTAATGGTGTTGGTCTATCTTGATCAAATGATTCTTCAGCTAATAATCTATATAACAAAAGGAAAAGTATTTCAGAGCAGCAATTCTTTTGGTAATACAAATATTTGATTTCTAACTGACAAATTGCATTCTTGCTAGTTACTAAGTACTTTAATAAGATAAGTACTAAGCACTGTGAAAGGAATATGAAAGAAAAAAGGATATGTTTTACATTTAAAAAATTGACAAGTAGAGTTGTAAAATAGCAATGCAATTATCAGCTTGTAAAACTGTTAAAAGTCATACACGTTTTACGTAATTTTATCAGCTTTAAAATCATAGTACTGATTGGAATCAAATTGAAGGAATTGGAGCAAAGAAATAGATGACCAAAGAAGAGAAAAAAACAAGTTAATGTCACAAATAATAGATATTTCATACATATATTTTATGTAAGTTGCTCTAAACCATTACTTGAAATTGTAATTTAAAAGAAAACATGGCTTGAAATTCTCACCTTCTCATCCCCAGATTGGCAAGTTGTTCTATCAAAGAGAATGTCTCTGATGTGTGTAGCAATAGCGAGAAATAATGCTAAAAAATGGTAAAGATATCAAACTAATTATACTGATTAATAAATAAATTGCTTCTAAAAACCGAAGATACAAAAACAGTGAATGGTAGCATAGTTTTCTATGTTTATCATCACATAATTTCTTTAATAATTACTAACAAATGTAAATTTGATTGTCTGACTGGCATAATTCAAAATACGTATAATATATTTCTGTTATTTGATGCACTTCTGCAATCTATATGCACAATTCTATTTTTCTGTATGGCAAATTATGGAATTTGCTTCTTTTGCATAGTAAACATTAGTTACATTTGCACTATTTTGACACCTGGTGACTTGCTTTCTTGATTCAAATATAATTATCTAGAACTAGTTGCATACTTCTCTATCTCTTGTACAAATCTTGATTCCATCAGGAAACAAAACGCTATTTGTCCGCTCAAGTTTCTACAACATAGAAATAAAGTGGTATAAATACGCAATCATCTTGGAAGTAACATATGTTGCATAGTGACCAGCTGATGTAATATAACATTGGAAGAAATTACAAAAGTCAAGCAACTTCAGTATTGGACACCCTACAAAGGGAGAATATGGGGGCTCTATTCAATACATTCATCAAATCTAGACTAATTTTAAATTGGATTGCAACATGAAGTAATCACAGCTGCCGTATTCTCTCTTTTGGATGCTCTTCACCATGGATGCCGAGGATCCATAGTAAATATACCTTCATGAATCAAGGCGAGGTTTGAACATCATCATCTAGGTTTATAATACAGGAGGCGAGGTTTATGATACAGGAAGGGTTTTTCATTCTGCCAAATATAACTCTTGGTCAATTTCCTAAAGAGAGCCCCTAATTCCCCCAAAATTTATTTTTTGAAAGAAACCTTATCCATCTAAAATAATAATTTTTATGTAATTTTGATCTCATCTGAATCAGAAGGCAATAGAAAATTTAATGATTAAGCATGAAACAGCATAAAACTTACAACAATATCAGTCCATCTTATCACAAGTCTTGCTTCTTTACCAAGCAAAAACGAGTAAAAGCAGAGGTGGTTAATTGATAAATATATCCAGCCTTGTCTTGGAATTTTTCCCTTCCAATAGCTACATGAGTAATCTAAATAATAAAACAAAACAGCTACAATTGAATCAAGCTAGAATTAGTAGCATAAATAAAAAACAACTCAAGCATTCTGTGAGACTGTGAGAGGACCTAGCTATAATTCAAAATGTACTCAAGTATACTATCCGCTTTGAAAGAAAAGGGATAAATTTTATACAATTTGCAAAATAATTGAATTTTAAAATAAGTGTAACAGTCTTATCTGAAGTTTTGCAAGATGTAATATAAAGTTGAAAGTGAATACATACAGTTGACAAGTTTCTCTTCTTCTGGCATGGCGAAAAGACGTTTGAATCTGACACAGGCAGCTTGAAATTTATCTGTTTCATTATCACCTACAGGATATCAAATTTAAAAAATGCAATGCAAGATAACCTACAACTGTTGATGTAAAATAGAATACTACTTTTGATGACACGTGAAGATAACCTGATTTGAATTTTATCTTACACATCTGTTTGAAAAAATGAGAGCAATGCAAAATGCAATTTACTCAGATAAAAACCAACAGATTAAGAAATGGTTTGAAACATCACAAGAATGCCAGGCAAATAATTTTATCATTTTGAGCATCTCATAGCATCTAAGTATTTTTGCCTACTTGCAATTTGCAAAGGGGCTTTGAAATAGATTTTGGCTGGAAAATAGAGTCTGTTATGTCATTGAGAGGATTTTTCTTAGATGGTAGCAGGTTTACTTTGTAGAAAAATATTATTTCCATTTAAGTAAACTATCAGCATATTAAAACACTACGATAAAGATTATAGTTGTAGTTACCAGTCGAAGGTGTGTCAGTGGCCATGTAACTAGCAACAAGGCTTTCAATTTTTGCTTTGACAAATTCCATAGCATCGTCATTGCAATCAAAATTTTCTAGGATACAAAAAAAAGAATTTACAAAATTACCGTAGTCAATGCCTAGTTAGCCTAGCTAGTCACAAATTAAAATATGATTAAATGTGATGTAATGTCAAAATCAAACATAAATAGTAGAATGACATGTACATTAATGATAGTTGGAATAGCAACATGCCAACCCATCTGCACCCATCACCGGGTGATGCATTTGGTCTAATTTTCAGACTTGATAAAGCAACTGTCTTAAAGAATGTTCTGCGATATGGAAGATGTTATGGGAGGTATTAAAGTCGTATTATTGCATTGTAAAGTACAAATTTTATCCATTTCTATGTATCCAGCGACACACTTTATGATTTTCATCATAGAAAGAAACATGTGTAAACATGAGAGCGTTTGATAGTGATCAGAAAATTCCTTCATGTTAGAATAACCATTTTCAAGAATCGAAAGTAAAAAATTGCATGACTGTTGAAAAGATATTTTTTCAATTTGCAGAGGGTCAAACTCTCAAATAGCAAATGCCCAAAATGGTAACTAAACCATTGCGTTGCTATGGTAATGTTAGTTACCTAACGTCTGTGACATTGAATCTTGTAGCCAATCCCAATGCTCTTCGATCTCTCGCCTTGATGCAGCGGAGGCAATGGCTGTTCACAAAAACATAAAATGAAGCTCAATAAACTGTAAATATCATAAGTAATCATCAAACTGTGATCAACTTCACTGGAAGCTCTTCTAGTCTACGCCTAGGGTTATACTGCTTTTCTATGTCTAAAGAAATACCTCTTTACGAGGACAATGAGGGAAGATACTCTTCAATGACAATGCAGATTTACCCTAAAAGATGTTGTGGCAGAACTGTAGCTAGAGGTTAAGGCGTTGGATCTGGATCCGCAGGGTCTTTGGTTCAATCCCAGGTCGGAGCACTACTGGTTGGCGCCAGAAAGGGGATTCGGCAATAAAAACACGCAATGCCTTTGTTATGTATGTGAACCCACTTTGGTGGAAACAAGCTTAACGCCTACCTGGTTGTAATTGAATGAAAAATCCAAAGAAGAAAGATTATAAAGCTATAATGTACCATGGCTACTTCTAACGCATTACCTTTGTACAATTTCATCTATCAAATAAAATTAGCATTTTTGAAGGCACTAATTTATTCTAAGAGATAGTCAAGTGTGAGTTGACTTTAAGATGATTTGAAATCTTGATCTCTTTGTACCTAGTCCAGTGCACTACCATTTAAGATAACATTCAACATTTTGCTAGGTAACATATGATATTTAAATTCAATTCATACTATTCTTTACCAAAACAAATTTCTGATCCCAAACATTGTAACAGAATTCGATAAGGAGGTGGCTGGAAATAAAATAGAAACAAAATAATATTAAATATGAGCTTAACCGACTGAAAACAGAACTCATTGTCAGTGTTCTCATATAAATTTGTTTGTGTAGGCACAAAAAAAGGATTGAATCTTATAAGAGAAAAAACATTGTGGAGGGTAAACATCCATTATTCCATTGGTAGGTTTGTTACCAAGCAACCATTATTAAAATTCAAAGGAATATATGATAACCGATGTAACGTGAAATGAAAGGAAATTTTGATCAGACGTAATTCAACTCTTAAAAGGTTTCCCAATTTAGAGTTTCCTCTATATTGCTACAGCCAGGTAGAATACAAGATGGTTTCGATAAATTATTTGGTGCCCCAAAAAAGTATTTGATTGTCCAATTAGATTTGCGCCATGATTTAGAAAAAGATTGAGGGATAAGTAGTTCTATCGGACAATGCATTATGCTCCGCTTCTGTGAATCAAAACAACAGAATATATTTTGCAAGCTGACTCACCTTATTGTCAAGTACATTATCTAATGTTCCTATCACTAAGTTTGCAAGGCCACCTCCACCTGTTCCTTTCCTACGCTGAAGTGTAAAGAAAGGGTTTGCTCGTTCTGTTTCCCTGAAAATAAAATAAATGATGTTATAAGTTACGATTTACACAACAATTTCTTTAGCCACTTTTTAATTAATTTGCTTATTTGATTTCAAATTTAGGCCTATTTTCAACCTGGCCTAGAGCATTTGTGTACTGTATCTTGCTTTCAACAAAATCTGGCCTAGTTCTTACATCAAGGACATGATGTATGGTATAATAACATCATCAACAGTTGTACAAGTCTACTCCAAGCTATTGCTTGAAATTAGAGCAGATGATACAAATAGAGAATTGAGAATTATGATTCAAATACAGTGATTTAAATAATATAGGGCCTACAACTTAAATATATCCAAAATGAAAAAATGAATGAAAGAAACCTACTATAGGAAAATTTTGTATCTTTGCTGTAATCAGCAAGCACTCAAATACACATGTTTTTTTAATAGAAACCAAGCAAAGCCTGCAGTACTCAAAGTTTCTTAAATATTATAAAATTATAGTACCAAAAGTTTCTTAACGGTTTCTATTAAATGTTTCAACTTCATGCAACTCACTCACTTCATTTAACACATATTTCATGTACAGAAAGAAGACTTTGCACTGAACAAGTTAACTAAACTTTGAAAATGAAACCATACTTGAAAAAAGGTCAGTTTCTTAAATAATTCCACGGGAGTACTACAGTTTCTTAAATTATTTTGAGCCTTAGAACTAACTTTCTCATAAACGGGTTTCTTATTAAAAAAAATATGCGTAAGTACATGTACTGCATGGGTTTTGGTTGCAGCTTCTAACTATTTTGCTGTGTACACGTTGCCTATTTAATTCTCTGCAGAAAGAGATATCATAGTAGCAAATAGCTTTGTCTATTAATTTAATGGATAGATTTGACGTCAAAACAATATGAAATAGCTGTTTAGTTTAGCTAAGCTTTTTTCTGATCAGGTGTTTTTCTACAGTTCAATAAGATTTCTACTGCTAGGCTAAGGTTATCTATCCCGTTCCAGCTTTGCTCGACTTTCTTTCGGCAAATAGATAGACACGATAATTAACAGGTCATGACAACACTGCATGGCTAATTAATTAGTCGCACGCATCCCATGTGCGAACGATGAAAACAAAGCAAATTATTAGAAAGGTTTAATATCGCCATGCATCAGTCTCAGAAATTTGTCTATATTCGTAGCTCAGATACTCTGCAGTGAACAGACAGAATAAATAAGCAAACAAATGTTTAATTCAACGAATTAAGCTGTATTTACCTTGTTCAAATGAAAAATTGAGAGGATTTGCCAATCAGAACAATTCGAAACAAAATTGGCTATCCAGAAACCTGGCACATTCTACTTAGTGAAAGATTTAGGGCTCTGTTTAGTTACTTACCAAAACGCGTTCGCTATCAAGACTTCTTGAGGTCTTATCCACATCTTTGCGGTGTAGGAATTCAATAGTTGACTACAGAGTATTGCTATCTAAAACAAAGCAATCTATCTCCCAAGCCAAAACAATGGAGTCTCATGTAAGACGGGAAATTGCCACAAAAACTTGTTAAAATAATGTCTAATTTAGTACGTTGATTTCCACATCAGTGTTATGATATTGACGTCAACTTCTTGTAGAGTCATGCATATGCTAATTCCACACAAAAGTGAAATTAAAGGGGCAGTCAAGCCCGTATCTAGCGTTGATTTGGTACTTACATGAGACTTTGACTTACGTTTTGACTATGAGTTGTTTTGCACTTTGAACAAGTGATGTCTCACTTTGAGGTAAGCGACAAGAGGCAAGTAAAAAAGGGCTACGTCAAACTAAAAAAGATATTATTTACTTGGCGATTTGTTCTTTTTAGTTTTTACTACTTGCTTCATTTTTGTGTTGAACGGAACTCTATCGTACAGGTATTCAAGTTACATAATGAATTTTTTATTAATATCTGTATTGAAATACTTTTCAAATATAAGCGTGAAATCATTCCCAACTCACTGCTTAGAAATTGAATTTGAGTGTACAATGCCTTCTGGGAGTCTGAAATCCATCCGAACTATCAAGTGTCTCTCTTTCACTCAGAATATATATATTTGCTTAGAATAATTTGGTGTTTCTTGTTCCTACCTTCCAGGTGTGCTAGAGGTTATCAATCTGCTATTGTAGATATTGATTTCGATCAAATGTGAACCTAAATTAAGGAGTATGGGGAGAAGACATCAGAGTGATTCGGACAGTGAAGGTGATAGAAAGCATCGCCATCGTAGAAGACGCTCAAGGTCGCGTGATAGAAGTGACAGTAGCTCAGAAAGATCGAGTAGTCACCGCCATAAAGAAAGTAGAAGGCGTAATGATGACAAATACAGGAGTTCATCAAATCGAAGCCGTCGAAGATCGCGCTCTCGTTCTAGAGAATCAAAAAGACGCCACCGAAGACGTTCAAGAAGTTCTGATTCTTCTGAAGGATCCTCTTCAAAATCACGTTCAAGACCTTCAGCATCTGATAAGCGCTTATCTGGTAAAGTTTCTCACCTTAGCTCCTCTCGAGCAAATGAATCTTCTGGAGGTGATTTGAAGTCTAGAATTGCTCAATTAGAAATAAATCGTGAAGTTGTCAAAATAGATTCTCCTATCAACGTGATCCATGATGAATCTGTTTTAAAATCCATCGCTGAAGATGGTTTTTCACAAGCATCATTCAGATCTAGCGGTCAAAAACGAAGCACTGATAATTCAAACCAAGAAAATGCCCAAGAAAATTCATCATCTGCTCTAACAGCTCACGAAAAAGCCATGTTTGGTCAAACAGCTTCGTCAGAAGAAAGATTTAGTAGTATATTTAAAAGAAAGACTATAGAGCGACCGTTATTATCTGATGGTAATGAACTGCAATCAACATCATTGATGGATGTGAATGTTTTTGGCGAGGATCCAGAAGTCAGGATGCAAAGGTGGAAAGAAAAGTTAATTTACATGCGAAAGCAATTAAATAAGCCAATACATATTAATCTAGCCACGTAAATACTGATCAATCTTATGAAAGCTATTTGGAAAACGTCACCTCAATATGTGATTTAATACTCGGGTTAGAAAAATTGTGTATTGATTATTGAGCGACAAATAATATTTCTCAACTTTTATTAAATGTTAATTTTGCTGTTTTCCCAGGTTCCATCTCATAAACTTTTATTTCCAAGTTTCTATTATGACAACGCTCAAGACAGACATGACATTCTTCAGTCTATTAGCAGATTTCAGTCTCTTTTGACCTGAATAAATTGCAGTATTTGCCTTTTTTCCATTGGAATTTAATTGACAAACAGCTGAATCCAATATTTCAAGTCAATTTCGAACATTTCAAATTTCATCTCTGTTGAGAGAAATAACGCAAATTTTTGTCAGTTAACATTGAAAGGGGCTATCGGTGGAACCAACTACCGTGATTTGAAGAAGCAACAACATTTTTTCAATTTTGTTGTACAGTTGTACACAATTTTAGGGTAATTATTATTGTCTGTTTTGCCTCTAAAATCGAAATCTGAGCTTATGATCGATTGTTGTCATGTTAGTGAATACGTCATTTTTCTGAGTAATGTAGCCTTCTCGATACAGAGCTAATGTTACTTTTGATGCATCAAAATTTTTAAAGGCAGATTTGGCAACACGCACAGGCACCCACACTGCAAAGAAAAGTGGCCAGTTACAGTCATGATGGTTGTATCTAATTGAGGGTCACATTTAACTTACCTACATTGGACAGTTACGTGCTTGTACCCAAAGCAACCTAGTTCAGAGGCCACGGTGGTACCACCCTTCTTGCCTAGTTCAAAATGAGGCTTCATTGTTGATACTTCAACCAAGATGGCGAATTCTTCACCAGACGTGTTGGCTTATGCGTTTGCTTTCACAGTCGTTTTAGGAGGTCTATTTGGCTATGTTAGCAAAGGTAAGAATATTATTTTGAGATTATACCATTGATGAGTTCCACCACTTGATCGAAATATTTTATTCAATCCAACAGCATGTTCTTTCTTCGTTCTTTGCAACATTATATTTTGTTACAACAAGAATTTTTGAACTTACTTGATCCAAATCATAGGTATACTAGTTAATGTTTTGTCCTTTTGGTTCAGGTAGTCTTCCATCGTTAGCTGCTGGAATAGTATTTGGTGGAGTGCTTGCAATTGGTGCTACTCAGACGTCTGCTAATTATAAAAATGTCTGGGTTCTTTTGGGTGAGTTCGTCATTTGGGTGAATGCGCCTTTTACGTTTCCTTGCGCATTGTGTTTATGCAAAATTGCACTTGTTCACAACTATTTTGTAGACGCATTAGAACTGGAATTGTGCTGAATAATGACACGTATGATTGGCTCTAAGTAAATTATTTGTAAACACGATTACCGTGATTTAGAGTTTTAGACTGAAGCATTTCTTGTAACATTTTGCACGATAAACAGTTGAAATCTTGTTTTGCCTCTGTTATGCTCAAACGAGTCTCTTAGCTACCGTAATAAAGTCTGATAGATGGGCTTCTCTGAAAACAGTATACCCCAACAAATAAAAAGGTTTGAGTTGTCCGAAACATGACCCTTCAATACATTTGGTCGTTGTTACCCCTAGTCCCATTTCCTTCTACCATGTTGACCTGACCATCCAATTGTAGACCCACGTTACCTGGACTTATATTGATCAAATCCCCAAATTTTATGGACATTATGTGTTAATTTTCTGCTTGACGTCACACTTGTAAAGAAACTTTGTTCGAGGCTTACATCTATGAGAGGCTCAGGGTGTGACAAGGCGGTGTCTTTCACGTACCACGACCACGGAGTGA
>JANVCG010116071.1:0-10730 GCA_025505365.1 Haliclystus inabai
TATCAAGACGTAGCAAAGAAGTGTTGAAATATTGGCCTACCTTTCACATATAATCCTTTGAACTGATTATAGAACATCAAGTAAATACCAGAAAATGGAGCATCCCGTGCTATGGTTGCAGCACAGCCACTGAAAAGGCCTCGGAAGCCTTCAAATTTCCAAATTTTCATAAGAGCTTGCCCAACTCCTGTGTATCTGAATTGCCCACTCTGGAGAAAAGAAAGAAACCAACATAAATTAGAAGATTCTTTTAAAAATATTTTGAATAGGCCCGCCCAGAGCAAGAAAAATGACTTATTGTATTGAATGTAATACTGCATCCTTTCATTACAGATACAGGCTTGTTTCCATCAATTAATTCCTGTCCATACAATTTTATATATCTTACTTCATATCTAGTTTTGACAACTGCGACAGGAAGCAAGCTGACACCAGCGAAAGATCTTGCAGTAAAGCCAAGAATAAGATTTTCTAACGCTGTGGGTTCTGATCTGAGAATTAAGCAAGTTTTGAGAATAATTACAACATGTTCAAGCATCAGTGTAAAAATGATAGAAACAATACTGGATTTCAGTGATCAACCGATGTTAGTTGAAGTAAGTTAGAAGAGAACAAAAGTGTGAACTTACTGCATCAAACCTTTCATCCAATGTAACGTACAAAAATATAACCCAACACCAGGAACAGTCTTTGAAATTGTCTGCAATGAAACAAAAACCTGGTCATAATTTACCTCATTTCAAAAGAACAATAGCACTGGATCGATTGAAGGACAAAGGTGTTCTCACCGGTACAACTCCCCGCCATAGACCAGCTATACTATCAGTTCGAATAACAGTATTGAATGTAGCAAACATGCCAATGTTCCTGGTGACAATGACAAAATAAAAGATTATATCTCATTCGAAAAAACTCATTTTAAGCTGTAGTAAAAGTATTGATCGAAAGCAACCTGGCACAATGATAAAGCTTGCTGTGTTGACTTACTTGGGGTAAACATTACGTAACAGGGGTTTGCTTCCATTTCCTAATTCTGCTACTGCAATTGGTGCTTGGATTCTTGTCTTGACAAGATCCAATGGCTGGAAAAGAATCGACGATACTGCTCCACTTAGTGCTCCTGCGACAAATGTCTTTGGGAGGGATGAACTCTAAAAAAAAGAAAAAAGAGGATAAGATAAAGCCAGTTGAATACGACTAATAAGTCTGTTGCTATGCTCAATAGGCCTACTAAAAGTAACGTATCAGGAGTTTGTCTTAGCCTGAGATGGGGATTTCAGAAAAGTCTTTCAAACCAAAAAAAAGCCAAGTGGTTTAAAATGTATATATTCGAGTTGTCTTCTTAGTTATGACGCAGTATAGTATCGGAGATATTTTTCAGATATTGTACGTATTGTTCCTACACTTGATAGACGTTCCTACGTAGAGGAATATATTTTGACACCTCTTTGACATATTATTCTGTAGCTCTGTTTTCTACATCATTGAGCGTGCCCCATAGAAAATTATATGGGATGTTATGAATTATGTGGCATGCTAAGTGCGATGTAAACATGTTGTATTTTTCGAACTGGTAGATCGGCAAAAGTAATGACGTGCTTTCTTGCTGAAGGTCAAATCGATCAACACAAGATACCCTTCGTCGATGAAGGACGGATTCGGATGGATTACATAGCACAAACCAGAAGATAACAAACAATCTTAGTCACGCTTTTGACCTTTAAACCGGGATCACGTTTTTCCGGATGACATAACATATCGAGGGAAAAGAGTCGGTCTAAACAGTTTCGCACATACTGGGCATATTGAAGTAAGCAGTCCAACAACCAATGTTTTTCTTCTATATACTGGAAGGTTTAGCAGGCAGTAGGGAAAAGCTGCCATGATGCATGACATCTGTAGGTCTTGCTCGCGAGGTTTGAAAGCGTTATAAATGAAAACATGACAGAGCAATAAATGGTTACCAATGTATACTGATCGTACATACCTCTTGTTTCATCGGCCTCCAAGTAATTGTATTTAAACGTTCAGTCGACATGAAGGAAATTATTCGAGTTGAATAATGAGAAATGATAGCGAAGAGCTCCACTTATAGCTAAATTGTTAAATAATTATGTCCACCAAAAATGCAAGATCATTTGCAGTCAAGTTAAAATATGATGAAGAGCATTACAACGATGCACGTTTTAAAAAGCCAAAACCCTAAGTTAACAATTATACTAGGGGCTTTCCTTCTTTGAAACTGAAACTCGATTGTGAAATCATGTGCTGAGTGGACATTTGAAAAGATCCTTGAACGATCCGGCTCAAAACATGTTAAACAGGTTTGATCGATTCGTTTAACGAACCTGATTGGTCGCTATAGTCACGTGATGGTTCTTAACGGGCAGACTCTTGGACGACAAAAGAACTCTCGGCCATCTAGACCATATTTAGACTGCGTTAGACCATATTAAGAATGTGGAGCGTTTCAGACCTGTAGACCATTCCCAGGTCGTCTGCATCTATTCACATTGCTGTCAATCATAAGTCCGACATGAGCATAAGAAAAACATTGCATAAATGAATTATTTAAATTAGAACCAGTGTTTATTCCAAAACCTCAACTTTGACTTGCGGTCTACACAATCGTGCAACAAAAATTGATTCTAGTAGACCTGAAAGACAAATTTAGAGCCATCTTGTTTACGTTACCATTTTCTATAAATTAGTCCCAACAAACAAATTTACACAATTGCCGTTTAATCATGGTTTTCTCCTCCGTATATTGCTAGATTAGACGTTCACAGATAGTCTAGAATTTGAACTTTGGCAAGCAAAAATGGTAATCGAAGTCCACAATTATTTCATCTCCTTCATGTATAGGGCTCATTATCTGACTGAAGAGGCTCCGTTTTTTATTAGCAACACCTATTTCTGCACAACAAGATGGCTTTAGACCCTGTTTGATTAGATCCGAGTCATCCAATAAAAAAAATTCCAGCTTGCACAATAAAATGTTCTTCAATTAACCTTTTAGTCTGCACACAGGCTAAGGCTTCTGTGGACTTTTTGTGAATTTTGTCAAAGCCAATATCAATAGCCGCCGGAGTACAACCCCAGGTGTCGGTTGTTACCAATGTTCTGATGATACGAAGTCGGTTTCTGCACGTAGGCTAAATTCTATGCTGACGCCAAAAGCACTTGAGTGAAATGCCTTTTGGGAACAATAGGTCTGACTGGTTGCTTCCTCCTTCCTGTGATTGGCTAGTTCGTGTTTCTATTGTCTAATCAACTGAAACAAAATGTTTTTCTTCTGAATTGGTGGATAAGGCTGGTGGCTCAACAAGAAGATTATTTCGTAAACAGATAGGTGATAGTTGGGCATGAACGTCATGTGAATTGACATGATGATATACTATTACCGTCATTAGTGGAAGCAATCATTTTCATGATGAATATTTAACGATTTGTTAGTAACTGCAAGGAAAACGTGGAGAATTAATTTCAATCCATTATTAACAAACACGTCAAACACTTTTAAAATGGAGATAAAAAATCAACAGTTTAGTGGATCGAATCATTATCCTGTCATGCCGGGGTGGTGAAACAGTTTTACGTTGTTATCTGCAGTTCAATATCATCTGTTATCTAGGCGAAACTTGACTTTACATTGAACCGCCATTTTTGTCTGCATTGGAATTTGACATTGGGATTTTTAAAATGGAAATTGCATCACGTACACCTTCATACAAATCATACGCTGCGGAGTTTCGTACAACTTTTTTATCTCCTGTGCAAGAAGCTGATTCTTCGTTTGAAGATTGTTTGTTATCCACTACTCAAAGGTAAGCCTACGACTGCATGCGAAATGCTCAATATTGCTAGTCTCCTTCGCCACATTTCGCATTGTCATAACCCGCGAGCGTCTGACTTCCATGTTCTACAACTTGGCATAAAATTTAGTAAATCAAATTAATAAATAAATGTTTCTTCACTTTTGTTGTCAGGTCAATAAATCTAACATTGTTATAACTCAATTTAATACTTGTTTGTAACTGAACCCCACACATCAATTCTCGAAGATGTGTTACACAGTTATGCAGATGTTATGGAATAATGGCTATTTGCTAGACCGCAAACTGACCGTAAATCCCCATCGTGTAATTTCTACCAAGATGCGTAGGGAATATTCTCTGCTCTTTCCTCCACCTGCGAGTTTTGTTCCTGTTCATTAATTTCTTATCGCAAAGATAGCAAAACGTGAACGCACAGTTATTGCCACGTGCTATTTCCATCACACAGATTGTGAAGTGTCAACATGAAAACGTAAAGTGGTCACAGGACCAGACAACTCTCAAAATAAAGTTATTTGCTATTTGTAAACAAGCCAACCTGCTGAATTGATCTCCTTTTCAAATTCTTTATTGGTTATCATCTTTTCAACTAATGTATGGATGTACGTTACGAAACAAAGCGATGAGTGTAGATTGAATTCTAAAGTTGGGAATTTTTTGATCATCCCGCCTTTGGATTTTCAACAAACATCTCAAGTCGCTTGTGGTGTCAAAACATTATTTTCTCAAGTCATTTGGGCTATTTTGTCTACAAACTACGTCAATCTTACTCATTGGATATGGATTATGTGATTGTAATCGAATTGATATGTTAAATTGCATCGTACATCATGATATTTTGCCATTGGTTTTGAAACTGTATTCAAAATAAAGATAAGTTCTCTGGATCACATGGTGCACGTAGCACGGAAGAAGCAATGTGGAAAAGGTTTATAAAGCAATGTTATTAATAATTTGTTTCCGTTTCAGCCCATTGAACGATGAAAATATTGGTTTGAGTTTTTTGGGCTACCACATGGCAATAGTTTACTATATCCAATGTTGTTTTGAGATCAATTTCAAATTCGCTAATGGATCATGTTCCGCGTGAAAGACTTTGACGCTGGGCGCATACTTATTACCACACCATAGAAAACATTGTCGCTTTACGATTAAAACGAACAAATTACTCGATAATCTAATTTTGCTATGGAATTATCACATTTTGCCAGCTTGTACACAAATTAACAAGAGTTTCTTTCCGCTATTTAAGCTCGGCGAGATGGATTTATAGTGCAACTCTAAATGCACCTGTTTGAGCCCCGTGGGAAAGCGTTTTGTTGGCGTCTGGTAGTGACCAAATTGCGTTCGATATGGTGCTGTATTTTGAAAAAAAAAACATGCTTTCAACCCAAAATTGCGATCGTATAATTCTTTGCCTTCAAAATCTGTTTTACAAAGCACATGCTTACGTTAAGCAATTTTAGGATTAATCAGCGCACTGTTTTAGACGGTACTTGGTTGTCATTGTTATATTTATCTTATAATGGTAAACCTCTAAACATAATTTCTCCATAGATTAAAGCTGATATCAACAGTCTGAAGTCATATTGGCAGATGTCTGTTATTTTTCGTTCACCAACAATGATACTATTGTTCTATTTTCTAAGCCTTTATTGCTTATTTTTCGTTTTTGTTTAGATCGTCTTCAAAATTGAAAAGAGGGAAAAGCTATAAACCATCAACATCTACCGGCAGCCCTCCCGTGATCAGTGAACCCGTTACCTTGGAAACGTCGTAAGTTAATGGGATCCGGACATAAACTATACCTGTTACAATTAAATTTACATTCAAAATTAGGCGATTAACAATTTTCCTATACCAAAATATTCACAGACCTGTCATTGGAATCGAAATGATGTTTGTTTCACTTTCAATCATTCCCAACAATCAACAGCATAATTTTCTGATAACAATGCAGATTTCACCACAAGTAGCCTACACATTTGATACTGTATTGACAGATCACGTTTTGAAGTCTTTTTTTGTGTGGGTGTAACGCAGTGACATAACAGAGCATTGATCTGAGACGAAACTCCCACTTTGACACTCTATGTACTTTGTGCTTGATAATGTACCTAATACCTATCACGCCAGTAGCGTTTTGGTGATTTGGAAATGAAGCAAGAGTGCCTCGATGAATTTCTGTAAAATTGGCAAAAGGTGTGATTCTTCAAGTTAATGAGATTTATTACCAAATAGTGAAAAGCCAAGCTTTTTGTTTGACAGAAAGGCTTCAACTTTCTATTTATTGCAATATTCCTGTCTTCTCTAGAATCTTGATGTAACATAACAGTGAAATTTTGTTTTATCATTCGGTACTTCAGGTGTAGTAATTGCAATTTGTTTTATCCAGATCGTCTTCCAAATTGAAAAGAGGCAAAAGCTACAACAAGTCATCAACTGTCAGTACACCTGTAATCAATGAGCCTCTTGCTTTGGAAACATCGTAAGTTTTGTGAAGTAGCAAGTTGCAGTCTTATGCTGTTTACAGAGACATTCTTTTTAATGTGGAAAAAATCCCTCTGACAATTTATCAAATAAAAAATGTTCTGCTGCATCATGTATTTATTTTCATTTAGCTCTGTATAATAGAAATCAGGATCAGACTAATTTCTATCAAAATTTAGTAGCTATTAGTTCATAGGAGTTCTTGTGCTTTACAATTCTGTATTAAGTCATCCATGAAAGAACTGTGGTGTATGCAGTATTGTAATGTGCCGCAAGTATTGAATTATTTTGCTGTTAATTTCTTACCACCGTATTCATATTCAATTTTATCAGTTCTAGCCCACCAAAACCTCATCCTCTTCGCAGTCCTATGCGGTCATTTTTCAGAAGCAATACACTCCCACGTAACCATAAACCAAGAGCATATTCAGATTGTGACAAAAAGTCAATTCAATGCCCTGCTCTGTCTTTAGAAGGTAAGTGGAATCAGTTTTAAATTTTAGTCTTGTTAACAGCTAGCTACATTGCTTAATGCTTATAGCAAAATTTCATCATTCACACTGTCGGTTAGCCTGCGTACCTGCCCCGATGTTTTCTCCTCAAACGATAGGGTCTGTGCAACAACGTATGGTTTTCTGTCCAGCAGAAGTAGAACGCAAACAGGAATTACGATCAATTTCTCAATTAAACTGTGACAAGTCACACATTTAGGGCAAAATGCTCGCAGTTTGAACGTTGTTTACAACAACTCGGAATTTATTCTGTTTTTGATCTTGAGCATGAGATTCATATCTGGTTTTGTAATGAATATTATGGTGGCGATTTTATAATGGTGTAAAAATAACACAGAAAATGAAAACGATAGAAATCTTATTGATTCAAGGCCTGATTCAAGGATAATAGTAAAAGTTTGTTTTTGATTATTTATGGTTTGGTGTTGATTCAACACGCAGCAATCACATGTGAAGAAAACAACTTGCCCTGAAAAACCACTATGATTTTAAAAGCTTCAATTGATAATCCTAGACACTTTCCATATCGTCAATACAATATCAAGAGGCAGAACCAACATGGAATAGCAAGCTATTGAAAATTTTTACACATAAAGAGAACAATGTAAAATTTCATAAATTAGCATAAATTAGGTCCCGGGATCTCTGTAACCACCGGACAGAAAACCATGCGTTGTTGCACAGACCCTATCGTTTGAGAAAAAATGTCGGGGCTGGTACGCAGGCTAACTGTCGGTAGACTTAAGAAACCAAGATAATATTGCTATCATCTCTTTGTAAAAAATTTTGTAAGCATTTTAGGGTTCTCTAAAAGGATGATGATAATGATTATGATGATCCAGAAGAAACCCATACAGTAGATTTGATAAATATGTGTTGTAAGTGTTAAGTGAATTGACATAATATAAAAGTATGGTAGTCAATAAATGAAGGGAGATTCAATGTAAAATGGGATCACAATCATCGACCGTAACCAAATCAAATATCATTAAGATCAGATCTGACATTTATGTTTTGTTCAGCCTCTTGTGCACGGATCCATAGATTATTGATGTGTTTAAGATAAATCAATTGTTAGGCCTAAAAATGATCTTCTGCACTGCTAACATGATCAATCAATCATTGTACATTGCCCCATTGTTACCTTTCATTAGGAAAGCCATTAGAAGCCAAATTGATTTTTACAGCTATTCTTGAGCATTTGAAAGTACATAGTAACCTCCTTTTTAATCTGTGCAAGTCAAAATTGTAAGCAATTCCGCTGCGCTTATCCAAATTTGTAATTATCAAAAATTGCTCATTAAGGACTTGATCACAAAATTAGAAATTGGGTTTTGAAAATAGACTGCAGATAAGTGGGAAATTAACTTGTCCGAATTGCACTTGAGCTGGTTACACTGTAACACATTTTCTTCCTCTTGCAATTTCGCATTTTACAGGTTCTGCTTGGTCTCTTGAAGATGACTGTAACGAAGTAACATTTCAAGGCACAAGTGGTGGGACCCCATTCGATCGTATGTCTGTTCAACCCTACTACCAGAAAAGACCAGTACCATCAGACAGCCTTGATGTGCCAATAGTATGTTAGATTACTCTTAGTATCAAATTTGCGACCTATTTTGGTAATTGTTGATTTTAGCTGTAGTATAACTGTCTCTGGATGCAGGTGCTACTGTTGCCATCAGTTGTATGTAGGCCTAGCTAATTTGCAGCTTGTGCAGTTACCATGTTATTTTAGTGTTTTCAGGGATGTTTTATAAATAATTAAAGTTTGCTGCCTCGCTCTTGAAATTGCTGGTTGATTTATGTTGAGTTTCTCCTCAGTATTTTTTAGCTTTTTCAGGAATAATAAGGCATATTATGTCCAAAAAATGAATTTCAAAAAGTTGAATTGTTTCATGCCAGGTATCAGATATGAAATCATTTCAAAAGGCTTGCAAAGTCAAGTTTCAAGAGCCCTATCATCACTTTTGAGACTACATGTAGACCTATTATTAGTTGACTGTAAATTAATACTAGAAGGCCTGATTGAAATCCCGAATATATCATATTATTTAACTTCTTAGGTGCATTCAAGAAGCAGCGATCCAGTACCAAGCTGTAAAAGCACGTAAGTAGGCAATAGCTGCATATTGTAAGCCTCGATTTCTGATGTTTATTGTTTATCAGATCATTCACTTTATGTTAGGTTCTATCAGAATTCCAACTAGGAAACAGAAACAATCGACTACCAGGATTTTGATAAAATGTAATCATATTCCAGGCGATATATATATATATATATATGTATATTTCAAGGTAAAAATATCCATCTAAAATATACATTGCTTTTACATACCCGAACATCTTGAAGCACTTTTTGTCAGTTTTGCTTGAAGACTATTCTGTTAGGCTTAAGCTTTATGAAATAATAAGAAACACCTATATAGCGTTCATGATACAGTGGTATCAAATTAGGTTCATCTTCTAAAGAATATCCTAGACTTTTGGGAGTGAGCATTCGAGTTACTCATTCATTTGAAAAATGATACATGAGCTATGTCATATAGCAGAGATCTGTGCAGCAATCACCTAGAGTTTTGAAAAGTCTGTTTTGTTGCTATGTAGGTGTTACGAGCCAAAAAACGAATTTGACACAAGTCCTGGTGAATACGATCATCCCTCGGCCCATTGCAAGTATGTTCTGCATAATGGTCATCATTATTCTTTTGCTTTTTTTGTTGTTGTTGATGCTTTCTTGTCCTAAAATACTGGACTTTTTCTCATCATGTAATCTCAGAACATTTTGATAAATCAAATGGCAGTTACCTTGGAGGTTTGGAATGTCCTAAAAACAAATGCCTCGAACCAATCCAAGGGTGGATATGGCAAAGTTTCCAAAAAAAAATTACTGGGTTTTCCACCACTAACTGGATAAATATAACTTGTTTTCAAAACTCATAACGCTGATCTACACTTCTATGTTGAATAATATATATGTACCACAATCAATCGCTTCTTTACAGGTTAATCATGAGTCTCTTTAAGTGGTCGTAAATCACAGGTGACCACTTAAGAAGGTGAATTGATAAAATACTAAACCTTTTAGTTATGGCTTTTCTCGAAGTATGGTACTGCACCAGATTCAAAAATATTGAATTAAAGCCAATAAAAGATGAAATTATTTAATGAAAATGTCTTATAAAACTAGTTTGAATTAGAAAATTAGCAAAATATGACTTATAAATTTTTTGAATTTTTGAATTAATTCACAGCAGCGAGTAATGTTATTATCACTCTTCAGCATGTAGTAACTGATTAATCCTCCGCAAAGGCTTCAGGCTCAGGTTTACGTGCACAGTTTGCGTAGGCTGACGTTGAAAATTCAACCTTGAATCGTTGTTTTTCGCGCTCACACTAGAATTTGGTTTCGATGGGCGTCTAACATCTTTTTGCTAGGAGGGCGAATTGTCACGAAATCTTTGTATGTTGAAGTATAAGTAGACACCGTGAAACATTTTACGAGAGAGTTCTTGGGAAGAACTGATTTCCTTGTTCTCTATCCGATCTCTAACGTAGAAAATTTGCCTAAAATCACACTTTAGCGATTGTTAAGTGATCTTCTCCCGTGCGTTCCTCATTTTCAGCTGATTTTGGCCATTGATATCTAGGGAAGTTGAACTACAGTACTGGGAAATCATAAAACTGCCCTACATTTACAGCATTGACGAGGTTTTTCATTGTATTTTCTCTGGGAAGTTAAATCATGTTATCTGAATTAATAAACGGATTAAAATGCGTGGGTTAATGGGGAAATTATTGGTAGGCTTAATATATTGAATGGTGTTTTGTGATAAAA
Organism: Haliclystus inabai; assembly: GCA_025505365.1. Taxonomy (NCBI): domain Eukaryota; kingdom Metazoa; phylum Cnidaria; class Staurozoa; order Stauromedusae; family Haliclystidae; genus Haliclystus; species Haliclystus inabai. The sequence continues at coordinate 10,677 of JANVCG010116071.1, forward strand.
CTTATTGACATTTTCCAAGAGGCACTTTACAATCATGTCAAAATAATTCAATCA
>JANVCG010116180.1:0-13911 GCA_025505365.1 Haliclystus inabai
AAGGATCTCCAAATCCCATACTGGAATATTGCAAATAACACAGTGTTTTACCGTGGCACTCATTGTAAATTTTTTCAGAAGAGCTTGGCTCCACACACTCTGTCTTAGCAGTTGTTGAGAAATATGGGCAATGTTTGCGATTCTCCAATACTGCACGACCATAAAATCCAGCCAGAATATGTATTTTAGAGCCAGGAGAACAAGAAACCATTTTTTCACTAGTATGACGGCTGCAAATGTATTTCGTCTCGATAGAAATAGCTGGAAAAATCAGATAATCACTATAATATATTATATATTCCATTCTAGGAAGAAGCATTACCTATGAATAATTTCATTGGTAAATATGTTGCTAAAAAGTGAGATATTATAAGTTTGATACTCCTTAGAATTTATTGCAGTGATGTTTATGTTGACACTTCCTTCTGGTCTCCCTGTGAATATGTTTGTCATATTGTGTTTAATGACGTTGTTGTGCATGTTGCTCACGTAATGGATATTGTATTGTGATGGTTTCTTGTGTAGTCATGTGACTTCATGTATGCGTATTATAAAATGGCTGTACGCGTTTATTAGCACTCTCTTAGTTCTTGTATGTGACTATAGACAATTATGAATTTGAAATGTGCTGTCATTTTGGTCCCCCCACGCCGAGCCAAAACAATTTCATACAATAGTATTATGATAATGGGACTCAACTCAAGAAGTGTTTTTTGATATACGATAGAAATCGACTCAATGATAATCATGGTGTTATTTTTTGATCTGTAAATTTCTTTTTGGTAAAAACCACCCTCGAAGGGGGGTTTATGGCAAAATGTCACTGAAAATAAAAAGGAATTGGACTTCATAAATACGATGTCAAAACGGCTATGATCACGATTTTGGTATCAGATGTCTGACCATGTTTATAACGGGATAAAATGTTTCTACAGCATTGCATCGATATCTATGATATGAATTGTTCATTTGAAACTTTTTTGTATACTTTGTTTGGGATTAGTAAGACTGTACTTCAATCAAAGAAAACTCTAAAGGCCGTAGTGGAACTGGAACGGATTCTCGACGTGCCCTCTTTTGGTTTCCTGGTAATTTACAAATCGCCGAACATATTGCCAGGAGTCTTTTGATGATAATGTTGATGATCGTGATGATTATGATGATGCTGCAAATTTCCTTCTCAATGGAACAATACGAAGTTCAATGTTGATATTAACACTCCTACCAAATGTTTTTGCAAATCTTTTAAAATCCAATTCATTATTGCTTACTATGACGTATGCACTTTCACTGACTGTTACATACATGACAAACTGATTACATTTCCTAATATTTTTAATTCATTCAATATTTCTATCAATAAATTTAGAATAGCTGCAAACTGTGATTCAATGTTATTTAATCTCTGAAAAACGTCTATTTACGCCCATTGACATCAAACCACTATAAATGAAGGTCTCCAACATAAACAAGCATGCCATGTCATGTTATCGATGCAGTAACATATTATTTTGGGCTCCTTAAAACAGTTGAAAACACCAAATTTAGTTTCTCTTTCTTGGTTCTTTATATTATCTTGATAAAACGGTGGACCGTCTTCTATTTGTTCAATACATACCTTTCGGAATATACTGCAACAAAAAAGAGAAAATTGATATAATCACAAAGTACATTTGAAAAGTCGATGGATGATGCATTCATAGGATGGACGAGATGTATTTCTTTTAGCTAAACTACTGCTATCTCACAATGACGCTCTGAAAGATCGACGTGTAAATTTCGAAAGAAAAACAAATAGATACATATTTTCAGAAAAAGGTACTGTTAATAAGGTAGGCATATGGGTAGGGTAAAAATGTTCAGCCACAGCCTGTTTGTGTTCATAAACAGGGCAGAAGAAATAATGCTAATCTGCGTTGTTTGATTCTTCTAAAGAATGTTGTTGTACAATAAACTTTTACGTAAGTAAAATAAGATATTCCCATAAAGGTGGCTGAGTATTAATTGATGGCTTCATATAATACCGTTCTATCACTACAAAGTCAAATTATTGTGCTTCTATCAATTAGGTCTACCTGTATAAAAGTTGCGTTTTCATGTCCAAATGTAGAGCCAATTGAGTCAAACAATTGACATTTTCCAGCTTTCATGCTTGTTCTAGGTACAAAATTCATACTTCGGCATTGGATAAACTTGCTACAGCTTATGACGCATAACATTAAAGAAGTTACTATTGTTTCGCTAAAGAATTCACCATCACAATGTGTTAATGATTGCTTGATGTAACTGTAGCTGCGAATATTTATACCCGACATGGTAAACTCAAATACTGTATTATACAGTAGGTGACCGACATTAGAAAGGTCAAACATGTTTTACGGCATACAGATGGCTTTAATCAAAATACAAGCCGAATTTTATGTAACTCCTTCTTTCAATGGAGGATAGTGAGTGAGAAGATATATCCATCGAACAGTATTCTCTGTTTTGCTATTGCGCTGTAGATTTTGATTGACAAGCATAGTTATTAAAAAATTAATGAAACGTTATGAAGGCTGATGTGATTTCTTGTGGTCTGCTTTCTTTACAAAGGATGTTTCATATTAATCAATTTCATGCTCTCTAATTGCTCCCGGTTGCCATTAATTAAGCATAGCTGACTTCGTATGCGGTCCTTTGAACCGTGATTAAATACAACTGTGTTTTATGCTTTTCTAATGAATTCAATCCGTTGAAAACACGTTCTTTGTGAGCCATTGCTAATTTTATTTTCATAGCCACTTGAAATGACCAGGATTTAATAGTGACATCAGAAGGCAAAGTGGCATAATTAGTTTCTATAATACTGAATATTGAGGATGAAAACAAACACTCGAGAAGCTTCTCTTATTTTTATAATTTTTATGCACAGCATTAGTTGTTATTGCTTAATGTAACTGATCGAGTTTTTAAATGTTAATTATTGACTTTTAGCATTCGTTTTTACTTTTATTAACCCATGCTATTACCATTCAAGTCAATTGAAAATTGGGAAAGCTAGTATAGGTTTAAAATACAAAACCAATAATGATCTAAGGGAAACCTATAGCCTGTTTACAGACCCTTTTGAAAATAGACTTAGTGGGACTGTACACTGCGTAAAACGGCGGGGAAAATCTTGTTTTGAAGATTTGGAAAGGAATGTAAAAATTGGTCACAGCTATTGATCTTTTGATTACCTTTCATGGGCCGGAAAATCTTTATGTTGAATCACGAGCTTGGCCAAAAAGTAATTTTGTTCACTTATTGTCACGCCCCTTGAAGTCTGCCGAAACAAACTTACGCTGCCGTTTATAGCTGACTCTGTTTTATTGAGCTTCAATTTAAGAAAAATCTGCAGGCAGGTGTTTTGAACATACATATTGTCGTACTAGAAAAGCAGGTTCGTTAAGGTCTGCAAAATAAATAAATAAATCGAACTAAGAAACAAAATTCACCGAATGTAATGTAAACCTATGAAACAACTTATTAAAAAATAATATTGATCTGAGTGAGAAGACGAAATTGAATACAAATAAATTTTGAAGTTGAAGAAAATTGCTACAAAAAACAAAATGTGAGGAAAATTCGGAAAACAAGTCACAACAAGATAGACAAGTGAGATTGGACACAAATAATTGGTAGAAGCAAAATTCAACGTCAAATACTATTAACGATAAAAGAACATCTATTAAAGAGTTGGCTAGAATAGTGAATTCTCGTATTTCAAATGTATTTCTACCACCAAATTCATTTAATACAATTATTTCTAAATCGGAATGATGATTCTTCCAATAAGAAGGAGCTGATGCAACAGATTGCAATGAGTTGAGAATAAGAGCAAACTCAGGTGGATCAATGAAACCATTTACATAAAAGCTACAAACGGTTACGTGTTATGAAATGGTCATGTTATGAACAATTGATGATGTAGATAGACCTTAAATAATTGCTTGTAAAAATTTTTAGGCAGATTTTGATAAAAAACACATTTTCACATATTCCATAATTATTGTAATTGATATATAAAGTACAAGATACACGCGTAGAGCTGCAAGGTACACTGAACACTTTGTAAAATCGTTGTGATCAATGATGTACACGACCATGCCAGTGACTCTTCTTATCTAACCCTTTTTCCGTAAAATGACGATGGCGATGAAATGGCGATGAAGTTGCCTCGGGATTTTTCAATTTGGGAGAATCCTACAAGTAACTTCGACTTTGCAGAGAATTAGTTGAGCATTGAGTACATTTTTCTGAACATTGCCATGTAAATTTCAGCTGCCTGGATAAGCCGCTGTTTAAATTCGGTAGCACCCGGACTAAAACAGGTACAATATCACAATCAAAATTAGGCTCAAATTAGAAAATTGTATTTCAATGCTATATTGACCTCCAAATAACAAGTTCATTAACAAAAATAGATTGGATTCAAGATTTTGTTTACATCCCATGAGACATGGAGTTCAACAATGTTATGCTTGAATCAAGAAGTGGTAATTTATATGGAATTTCAAATGAAGCTCTCGCCGAGGAATAACCTACCATAAGAAACGAAAAGAATAATTGAGAAAATACAGCATTCAAGTCAATAATTAATAATTGAAACATACATGGAAAATAATTGGAGATATATTCTTTCAACATGGATAAATAAGTTTACAAGAATAGTTTGCAAATCAAATGGAAGGGATTGACTAGTGTCCCAGTGATCAGGTTGAGCATAAAATGTACTTGGAGTCAATGGAAAAATACCAGGAAATATAAAGCTAATGGAGCGAACTCAATTGTGTTGATATAATGCACTAAATCCCTTTTTGATTTACATGTAATTCAATATCCTGGACTATGCCAGTTTTTTTTATGAGTTACATTATTCTAATTACTTAAAACTGTGGCTTCAGAATTTACCGTGTTTCAATATTAAATTGCAAGTGATAATACCCCCATAAGTATTAGTATATACATTCAACTGACATGCCTGAGTCTTTCAAGCGTTTTTAAATTGCACCCTTTCATATCTATCAGACATTGATCACAAAGTACTCCAAGTAACATCCTTGGTAGTGAAGAGGTAATGTTTTTAGTCAATAGTGTTGTTGACATATGCTGTCATGCTTTCTATAAATAGGAATGTCTATTTTGATGAGCTTTGTTGTTGTGAAGAGTTTCTTCATTGCATGCAATTGTACTTCACCATGATGTATTTGTGAACTCCATGGCAAGGATTTCCAAATCCCATACTGGAATGTTGCAAATAGCACAGGGTTTTACCGTGGCACTCATTGTAGATTTTTTCAAAAGAGCCTGGCTCTACACATTCTGTCTTGGCAGTTGTTGTGAAATAAGGGCAATGTGTGCGATGTTCCAATACCTCACGACCATAAAATCCAGCCAGAATTTGTATTTTAGAGCCAGGAGAACAAGAAACCATTTTTTCACTAGCTTGATGGTTGCAAATGTATTTTGTCTCCATAGGAATTGCTGCAAAAATTTGATAATCACTATAAATATGTATATCCTTGAGGAAGAAGCATTTTATATAATTCATTTCATTAGTGCAACTGCTGCTTCAAGTGAGATACCATAAGTTTAATACTTGTAGGAATTAATCAAGGTGTTGTTCATGTTGACACTTCCTTCTGGTCTTCCTGTAGGTTTAAATGTCATCTTGTGTTTAACAAAATTGCTGTGGTGTTATTCACCTAGTTGATATTGTTTTGTGATTGGTTGATGTGTGTTCTCACGTGATTATGTATCCGTGTTGAAAAATAGTTGCACGTGTTTCAGTATTGCTCTATTGCTTGCATTATCTGTGAATAGACAAGGTTCAACATGAGTTGCACTGTCGCTTCTGTCTCCCCTCACCGAACAAAAACATCTCTTCACAATGCTGCAAAATCTTTAAGCAACAAATTTCTGTATTGCATAACATAGTCACTATCAAGGAGATACATCAAATATGAATTGATAGAAACAGTAAGATGAAGTAATGTCCATATTATTCTATTGAAAAACGTTAGCTGCTTTGAACTGGGATCTTTTTGCAACTATTGTAAGTGACAAAACAACTGCTATTGCTGAATAGCAGAATATCTGAATTACATCATCAGGAAAAAGATAGCATGTTTCAAAGTATAATAAAAATCCAAATCCTGTAGGTTTGTGCTAAACTAAGCTTTCGATAGTATTAACGGTCTTCGCAGCAGGAGACTACCAAATGACATTTTGTTATTTCTCTCACCCGCTTAGAGTAAAGTCTCAATATTGAGGACACGTCCTTAAAACTGAATTGTGCACTTGTTAACAGAACTGACATGATGGTAAAACTTCAATAGTGGTTTATGAAAACTTTGATGTGCTGCAACAGGATTTACATATACGAATGACGCTGGAGGTGAAGGCTGATGAAGAGCCCGGCTGTAGATGAGATTTTTTCCAGCTTTTCGAGTGAGAAAGGTATTGAAAACAGCAAGCATATGATAATATCACAATGTATAACGACCAAACAAAAAATTAAAGCTCAAATCGCATTGACACTATTGTCTTGATATGGACTGCTAATGCAACATCTACTTTCAATTCATCAATTGATGAGTTAGTAAAACCTGAGTCCACGATTTTTCAGAGATCAGTATTAAAATTTGACAGCATTGCATCGATTTCTGTGTAATAAATAGTCCATTTGAGATTCGTTTTTATACTTTGTTTGTGATTAGACTTGTAAGACGGCGCTTCAGCCAAGGGCAATTTTAATGGGCGTAGAACAGGAACAAACTTCCAAGGAGCACTATTTTGTTTTTTTATTCACTTGAGAAATCGCCAAGCATATTGCTATGAATCCTTTGATGATAATGTTGATGATCGTGATGATTATGATGATGCTGCAAATTTCCTTCTCAATGGAACAATATGAAGTTCAATGTTGATATCAACACTTCTACCAAATGTTTTTGCAAATCTTTTAAAATCCAATTCATTATTGCTTACTATGACGTATGCACTTTCACTGACTGCTACATACATGACGAACTGATTACATTTCCCAACTTCTTCCTCTGTTTTATCAACCCTAAATTCTATCTATTTCGATTTCAATCAGTAATTTTTAGTGTTACTTCCTCTATTGTACACCCACCATTATGGTCGATTATTTTAACATGGATTTTATTTTATAATAGCTATTATTTTACCATCTGTATGACACTTGTAATTCAATATTTCTAACAATAACATTAGAATAGATGCAAACTGCGATTTATTGCTATTTAACCTCTGAGAAACGTCTATCTACGCTCATTGACATTAAACTACTATGAATGAAGGTCTCCTAGATAAACAACCATGCCATATCATGTTTTCGGTACAGTAACATAATATTTTGGGCTTTTCAAAACAGTTAAAAACAAAAAGTTTAATTTCTCTTTCTCGGTTCAATATAATATCTTTATAAAATGGTGGAACATTTTCTTGTGTGTTAAATACATACCTTTAGGAAGATACTAGAATAAAAAAGAGAAAATAGATATAATCACAAAGTACATTTAGAAGACAATTGAATGAAGAATGATGTATTCATAGGATGGATGAGATGTATTTCTTTTAGGAAAAATTCTGCTCTCAGAATGACGTACTGAAAGCTCGACGTGTAGATTTCGGAAGAAAGGGAAATAGATAAATGTTTTCATAAAAATGTATTGTGAATAAAGTAGGTGGCGGTATGAGTAGGGTAGAAATGTTCAGCCACAGTCTGTTTGTTAATCTGCTTTTTTTATTCTGCTATAGAATACTGTTGTATAATCAACTTTTCGATAAGATATTTACGTAAAATTGGAGCAGTATTGATTGATGGCTTCACATAATACCGTTCTACAAAGTCTATCAATTAAGTCTACCTGTATAAGAGTTGCATTTTCATGTCCAAATGTAGAGCCAATTGAGTCAAACAATTGACATTTACCAGCTTTCATGTTTGTTCGAGGTATAAAATTCATACTTCGGCATTGGATAAACTTGCTACAGCTTATGACGCATAACATTAAAGAAGTTACTATTGTTTCGCTAAAGAATTCACCGTCACAATAAGTTAATGGTTGCTTGATGTAACTGTAGCTGCGAATATTTACACCTGACATGATAAACTCAGATTCTGTATTATATGGCAGGTGACAGACACTAGAAAGTTCAAAAACATGAATAACAGCCTCCTATTAAATTTGATCAAACTGCAAGCCGAATTTTGGCACGCCTTTTTTCAATGTAGGATACGTGATGAAGTATAGCCAGCTTCAAATATTCTCTGTTTTGCTATTTCGCAGTAACTTATGATTGACAAGCATAGTTATTAAAATTAATGAAATTTCTCATGAAGACTATTATGTGATTTCTTGTGGTATTTTGTCTGAAGGAAGGCTAATCCATAATAATTAGTTTCATGCTCTCTAATTGCTCTGAGATTTCATCACCTGTAGCTGACTTTGTAGGTGATTCTCCAAAACCTAATTAAAGATTATTGCGACGTCTGCTCTTCTAATTATCCCCCTACGTTGAAAACACGTTGGTATGTGAACCATTACCAACTTTACTTTATTGCTAGTTAAAATGAATAGGATTTAAATGTGACATTAGAAAGCATGCAGCATATAAAATTAGTTTCTAAATCCAAATATGAATGATAAAAACAAGCACCCGAGAAGCTATTCTTGTTTGATTACAGCTATTCCCAAGATTTGTTATTGCTTGATATAACCGATCAAGTATTCAAATGTTGATAATTTATTCAGCATTCGATTTTCCTATCATTAATCCCTGTTATATTACCATTCAAGTTGCGTCATGTCTTGATTAAATCGATTGATTAGAGCAATAGGGCTTACTTATAAACTCAAGCTTACACAATAGGCAAATAAATTATTCGATTGAAAAACTTGGATAAATTGATTTTGAAACTTTATTGTCTAGAGCTTGATAGTAGGGTGGTTTAGACTTCTGTATGATGACAAAGACGAAGACGAAGTTCTAACTCTCTCGATTGGGACTGGCTTGTCTTCGTTGTATGAAAAAGCACTGTTTAAATTTTCACTGCAATGAACGAAATCATCATCGGTTGTCTACAAAATTATCAAGATGTCGGCTGAACGTTATAAAATAATATTATGATCTCTTTCAGTTGACCTACAAGATGAGTGCTCCCTGCATGACATTAGGTTTATTGGGTTTTGATGGAATTTAAAGTTAAGGCGTAAGCCTTCCTTCATTGGTAGTGTGTGAAATTCAATGTGGAGAATGTTAGAAGATAAAAGCCTCATGTGACTCTCACGTTGCCAGAAAAATATCGGTCCATAACTAAAACACTCCAGCTATTTGAAAAATTTGATTAAAGCACTGCTATAGAAACGTTATCATGTTCTGGTTTCCATACAAAAACATCTCTAGTATATGACAGACTTTGAGTGAAACACATTTTTATCGATGTACATGGCTTCCGTTTGAAAGGTAATTGTTTATTTACAAATGTAAAAAGTATTTCGGACCTTATGATGAAGCCTCTTTCCATCAGAAAATACCATGGAAATAGCAAAAGCCAGGGTCTGGAAAGAGCGGGAAAATAAGCTTCGTTAAACTGACCAGTACGACGATTTCCAAAAACTTGATTGTGGACAAAGCTGTTGGTACGAAGTTTTGAAGAGGGGTTTCCCCACACTTGCACAGTAGGGATGGGTAGTGGAACCTTGTCTTCGTACCGAAATCTAATTAAACCTCCCTAATAGTTGCACGACGAAGACGAAGCGTTGTTATTTTAATCTTATTTCAAAAATATATTTTCATTAAGCTTTTATTGCTTGTCCTACATTATTAAATCTACAGTATGGATAATTCTTATAAAGAGTCTACAACAGTGCTACATAATACTGTACAGAATATGGGAAAATATTGCGATAAAATTATTAACGATAGAAACAGAGAATCAGATTGGGTATACAGTTCAAAGTTTTGATGTAAAGTGACTATGAAATGTAACTTTAAGATCTTAGTTTAATTCATGAGCAATGGAAAGGTGTGTATTTGAGAGTTTTAATTATTGATAAACTCATTCTGAAAAAACACCCCTATATAAATGTTGTTATGATACTCCTGTACATAACACAATGTCAAAAGAATGACTGCTACATGAAGGGGAGGCTAATACAGCGTGTATATCCGGCCATTTGAATTTCAATGCGAGTTTTATCGGTAACTTTCAGCTGCCTCGGCTATGTAAATAAGTTACTTGACATATACATGCTATGCTGCAATCAAAAGTAGCAATGCATCTTTTTATCTCAGTTCCAATTAATTAACTGTTTCTTACTAATGAATATTGTGTCATAAAACATATTATCTCTCGGTTATTTTTAAAAACATCAACTTGCCAGGTCTATTATCCCCTGTACAATTGAATTATCTGATTGATATTGTGTCCATTATAAGATCTTTTAACTGTTATCAGGCTTAAAAATACCAGGGGGTTAATCGGATTGAGATTAAAGTGGATCCGTTTAGGAGAAGATCAATTAATCAGATTTGAATTGAATTGTGTCAACGCTATGTATACAAAAATACAGCAAAAATCCTATTTTTGATTTCTATATTCAATTGTTTTCAAAAGCTGTTTTGAAGTCCATTTTATCCTATCAACAATTCATTTTTCATATCATCATTATCGACAAAAATAGGTACTTCAATGAACAGAGTAACACAACATGAAATAAGTCTTATAAAGTAGTAAATATAGCTCAAGATCAGAACACTATTGAGAAGATACTATTGAGAAGATTAATTGCTTTTTGTAGCCTTGAATGGATGCTTTCGATAGCGAAAAGAGTTGTGGTATCTAACAGAAAAGACAGTAATACGTTGAAATCTACGTAGCCAGTCATGCAGGTAAACTGCTTGAGACATACGTTTTGACCACTATTCTGAGTCCTCGGGTGATACAAATTATTCTCAGATTTCTTCATACAAAAGTGTGTTAGGATTTTGGTTATAATTTATGGCATCATTAGCAACACCTCGATGACAATACAGTACAACGATTTTCAGATTATTTTAAAATCATGAGTAATATTCCGGAGATTATACCAATATTCCATAAACCTATTAAAATCAAATAAATCTTGTAGGTGGGATGCTGACAAGAAATTTACTACCTTATTTGAATCGAGAAACACTTTAAACATTAACTGCTCAATCAGCTTTAGTATGACCAAATAGTTAACGTTCACAATGCATATATGTCATTCTATTTACAAGTAAGATTGTTGATCTCAGCAAAGGCCATGCTTTAAGCTGATATTGTATGAATCACTGATCGATGATATTCATGAATAGTAGCGTTATCTGCTTGCAAAAGAATTGGATTTAACGTGCTGGGTTATTGAAGTACATAATATATATAAAGAGAAAAATAAAAAAGCGCAATAGAGCCACTGATAGAACTGCTGTTAACAATGAAAATATGATGCTTTCAAGTATATGCTTACGTGTTCAAAAGTATCATAATAACATGTTTTAGTTACCATAGCTGTGTAGCATCTTATCTCAACATATAATTAAAATATTATTTGGCAGCTACAATAATATTTAGCATTTCGTAGTATACCGCGGAGAAGCATCGAAATCAGATTGAGGAAGCAATGCAACAGTCCATCATCCCATTCATACGTCAAAGGGAATTCTGTTGCAATCCATCTCCTTCACTGACAGGTAGAATATAATGATATGTGCACAACTATTTACTATTGTTGTCTTTTGATTGATATGTCAGCTTGTATGCATAACCTGAAGGTGATAATTGTTCCCTATAAAATCTTAATTTCAAAGCTGCAAGATATCACTGTAATTGAGTTAGTCAATTCTCGACTAAGCATGTCAAAACAAAATGTTGGATATTAATACTTAATGTATGACAATTCTGTCGCAATACATTTACACACTTCTCATCGTTCAGATAATATGTACACTCATAAATTTGAGTATATCAACAATTAATCACCATCGAACCAGTTTTCTCTTGTTACTGGGGTGCTTTATTTCGATTGACATGAGCTGCGTGAATTGGTACCGCATTATATTGATTATATGATTTAATGATTATGAATACTCGTGAGAGGCAGACGGTGGGTAATGAAAATCTGAGGTATTGATTCTGTATATCGATCAACATTAAGTGCCACTTAGCTGAATTGATTGCTGCATAAATTACAATTTATTACGTGCAACAGAAATATTTATTTCACTTAAGAAATCCTTTTAGAAGAATACTTTGATAAAAATTCGTAATAGCTGTGCAAATGTTAAATTATTTTGGCTTTTAGACTAGGAATCAGAAATCTAATTATTTAAACACAACTTATCTACAAAATTGTTGATACGTAACTTCAGTTACTCTAGAAGTGTTCCTATTAAATAAGCATATTTCGAAATAATCAACAGTTCATCTTAAGAATTTCTTCCAAATTTCTTCAAAACTAATCATTTTTACATTCTATACATGTCACTCAGATATTTATTTAGAAAATTTATGTTTTTAATTAATACTAGAACATGAAAATCTTAGGAAAAACTATTAAATTTGTAGATTCAATAAGAAACCGGTATTGCTTCACATTATAAGGAATGCAAATAGATTTTGGCTTAGTGATAAATATTCTTTTCTAATACTGTATTGAGGATAGATAGCTTGTAATTCTTGTTCTAATTAAGGAGAGATATAGATTCTTAAGCAACAACATTGTTGATGACCGGTCTTCAAAGGAACCAGCATTTAGGAGTGATTATAGATTTAATGTAATTATCTACTAAGGATTTATAGCCTAACGATAATTAATAGCATATGTACAACACAAACAAATCAATATTACAAATGATGCTTATGAATTGATGCGATTAAATGTTAATCTCTTTTCAAAAAGCTGTAAGATGATAATGGTATTCGTGTAATTCTATAGCCTCTTTATCGTAGATGTATCGAACAATACTGAAAACTATACACAAACAACTTTGTATTCCATATAATTTAATCCGTGGACTTTAAAATGTATATTCTTATTTCTAATTAATCAATGCATCATTCTGAGCTGTTATACTATCTTATCCTTAATAGGATCAGTGATCAGATATTCAGTTGTTTGTATAAGATATGTCTAAAATATTCTAAATTGTCAACAACATGGGAATTAGCTGCTTTGTTTCAAATGGTGAGATAAATAATCGCTCTCAATGAAAAATGTATCCGTTGTCAAGCTTGGATTGCAGACAGGATAATCAGTCCAACTCACCTTATTCTAGGCTGTTGAATTCTGTTATTCTTGTTCTCGGATTTCTTACATTTGTCTTTCTTTGGATTAAAGAAATGTTTATACTAAATAGAATACACGTGCATAAGGCATTTGAGGCTCTTACATACAAAAAAACAATACTAAATATCACAACTTTTTACCTGCATTTAGCAAATTATTTTCAATGCAAGGCCCAAAATTGTATTTTTGATGGACCGAGAAAGGATTAGAGAATTGTCAAAACATGATCTAAACAATAATAATACTATCATGATGGCTTTTCTAGAACTACTGCCAAGTTAGCTAGACTATCTCTCTGGAAGGGCCATATTATTTTGAATTGATTAAGCAGATATTTACTGGAGATAAATACTGTATCACTCGTACGATTATATACGAGGTGTAGACTGTCATGCTCTCCTGCTTATGTATGAAAATTGTATAAGTGTTTTTTAGCAGCAGACAAGTACTTGTTCTGGTTGTTAGCCGTCATCAGCAGAGCCATCTATTTATAAGAGTTGGGACACTCTTTGATATGCCGCTCCATCTTTCATTGGTTAATTGTAAGTCA
>JANVCG010116291.1:0-13906 GCA_025505365.1 Haliclystus inabai
AGACAGACAGACAGACAGACAGACAGACAGACAGACAGACAGACAGACAGACAGACAGACAGACAGACAGACAGACATTAGCATTTGTAAAATTATGAGATTGTGAAATTGTTACTACGAATTTTCTGTCCCTACCTTCTCCTCTTTCACCGTCAATCTCATCATCATATTCAGCTATGAAAATAGAAGTGAGGTCAAGTACAGTAAGTCGCAGTAGCAAATAAAATAAAATTTTACTATAATAGGATTAGTAGTGAACATTTCCAAAGATTGTAGCATTTTACTATAATGTGCTGCTGCTCAGATCAAAAATTTTCAAATCAAGAGCTATGACTTTGCGATAAGAGTATTTTTAATCTTATCAAATGTAGCCTAATTTGGATTATTCAAATTTGATCCCAAATATTATACTGCAATAGTAATGATCTTTTCCAATGATGAGCAAATCAAGTTGAATAGGATTTATATTTATATGGAGTTATCATCTTTGTAGATTTGATTAGAGCAGAAATGCTAGGTTGATCCTTACTTGCTTGAAAGTCTAAAAAACAAATAGTCACCATCGTCTTATATATTGTGCTATCATACAGGTATCACATAATGCATTGAGATACCTTTTTTCTGCCCGGTTTAGGGTTCAATTTGAGTGAATGATATAGTTTGTTGCCCTATAACACCACGCATTTTATTGCACATTGCGTTATCAATCTTGGTTGCAAGAGGGCATCTAACATTGTGTTTCTATTTTCAATTTATGAAGCTCCATAAACGTGTTAGCTTATTAAATAGGCTATTCAGCGTGATATTTATGTCACTGCAGTGATCTGTTTTGGTCATATTTAGATTGATATCAAATGATCTTTCTTTCTTTTTTATTCCAGTATTTTCTGATTTGTCTATTCGAATTGCCTAATACGTTAATTGTATAATGCGTAATTATTATGGGTGTCCAAGTGAAAGCACTTGGCATAAAATTGACCGGAGTCTGTTTTGAAGTGTTTCAAGAGATTGAGCGTCATGCGCAATAGCTACTAGCGCTCTTAGTCTTAGGATTCTTTGCATTAGCATTATTCTGTTAGATACATTTGCAGTGGGCAATAATTGTATAACACTCCCTTTTTAATCCAAAACAATAGCGAGCACTTTTACCTAACTCCTCATCAGAATTTTCATTTTCATCCTCTTCTTCATGATGTCTGTTTCCTAAAATGAATGATAAAATATGACTAATCCATCCATATATTGACACAGCTAATCAGGGAATGTGGTCGCAAATGATAGCAAACAAGTGCACAATTATATTTGTCTATTTGAATTAGACAATATTAAATGGTGATATCTACAATCTAGAAAGTCACATGAAGTTAGAAAATAGACTGGCAATGTCCTAAACTCAAAAATTAAATGATGATAAAGAAGCTGATATTCTGCACCTATTAAAAGTGAATGGAGCTTACTTGCAATGGAAAGGGATATGGCACCTAAAAGAATCAACATCATCAGTGCGGACTTCATCTAAAATAGAGCAGAAAACCAATCATTCCATTATTCTTTCATGGACAGATTTCAGGCCAAAACTTCGAAAGAAGAAATTGTATTGCGCGATTGTGCTGCATGAACACACACAGCCACAGCTGTTCTGTACGTGAACCCACGCCGGCTAAGACAACCTTGATGCCATGAGTCATGGAGCAAATTTCTAATAAATCTAGAGATCTAAATTTGTTAAATTCCACTTTTTCAAATAATAATCACTGGTTCAGAAGAATAGAGTGACTTTTGAAAAGTAATTATGCTTTATTCTAAATACGCTATAGAAAATATATTCCTCTTCCGCCGAAACCGCTGTACTTTCCCGCTAAAATGTGTTATGCTTTCATTACTATTGTTCCTTTCCCTCCTATGCGTAAATAATTAGCCTTGTTCTAAGCACAATGTCAGGTAAGAAAACTAATTTATTTATACACGATCCATCATTAGCAGTGTGATCTATAATCTAGGCTTAAATTCTCAACAGATAATAGCTAGTATTACACATTTCTGGAATAAGGCGTTTTTTCCTATTGTAATACAGTAGATTTGAAAATTTATATCTACTAGTACACCGTTGCACTCAACATTAAAGGAGTAGATATTTGCTGCTTCATGAAAGTTAAACAGTTCTTTTTTGAATGAAAATTTTCAAGATATATCAATTGGAAAAAGCACAGAATAATACACATAACTTCTCTTCAGTGTAATTTAGTGGGAATAATACAATTTGTTTATGGTGAGATTTGTCTTTTTGGAGTTAGTCCTACACACTTAACTTTTGTTTCATTGCTCTGTGTTAATCACTCTTGAGAAGTAAATCATGATAGCAGCAAAAAAGTGGAAATTGAATTCATTTTATTTACTTTTTATTGTGTTTCGCTATCGTAAATATTGTTCAAGGATGAAGAATGTCCAGCACCCCCTGGAATTGAGGGAAAACATCTCTGTAAAGCATTCCTTTAAACCTAATTTGAGAACGAGGTGATAAAGTAGACTAATCATCCTTTCAGTTCAAACGAATCCAATGATGGGGGTTGAAAACTTATATTTGCACAATCAACACTAATTTTTTAATCAATCATTTAATTTACAATAGTTCTATGCCTTCCGAAAAAGGAAAGACGATAGCTGAAGAATAATTTGTTATTCTAACTTTTTATTCCAATTCATGATCATCAAAGTAGCAAAAATGGATGTCAACATGCATGTGCAGCAAAAAGAGCATGATCCCCGGGATTGGGAGAAACAGTTTTAGATGTTTCATTCTATCAAAGTTTCCTTAAAAAAAACATTGAGCAGTCTATTTACACCTCCTGTTCATAAAATTCAATAGTATATGTTTGGACCTTATTGTATTTAAAATGAAGTTCGATGCCCATCCGTACAACAGAGTAAAATGCCATCAGTTGAAAAGATGCATCCAAGCAAATTCTTGTGATCTACTGCAATCCATATCAACCACCGTACATATTTACCAAAACACTTTTATAATCTGCTTTTCGGCTTTGAAAAATTAGGAAGAAGAATAAAAGTTTAAGCTTGAATTTTCTTACCTTTGAAATATTTCACTTTGTTCCGTGTCGAAGATCACCGAAAGATTGGCTGTTCAACTTGAACTGTTCTGCCTCTATGCATTTGATGTTTTATTGATAAGTCCTAGCCTATTGATTATCTGTTTTAATCCTTAAATACAAGAGAAGAACAACGTGTTCATTTGACTGAAGCGTACACAGGAAGATTTTCTACAATAAGTTAAACAATTTATTTGTTACAAATCACGGGAGTACTAGTATTGAACAGAGCTTCATAGCTAAGTATTCATTCATTTAGTCGTCAATATTTTTCACTATAAATGCAATAGACGTACAGTGTATAACGTCATAACTTGGATCAGGTTGAGTAGAAAGTTCAAAACCAATTACAAAAGTGTACAAGTATGAATAAAGGTCTTACGTTTTCATCACTCAAAGACTTCTTCCTGTCACGCTTTCAAACTTGGCCGTTACATCATTCTGAAGAATATCGTTCACAAAAGATTGGATTGCTTCAAATTTATATAATTTGCATGCACGGATTAATGCAATTTGATTTCTCAACCATATCCTAAAGTACATCTTCTTTTTCAGATTTTCACACGAGATAATATAATTAGCAAAACGTATGATAGATAAATAATGAAAAATAATTTTATTGCGAATATTATCCGAAATGATTATTTACATTATTGGCATTGGAGGATGTACTAGATTTCGTACGGTCAAATTTCACTGTCTTTTGAGTTTGATAACTAATAGACTTCATATATTCCAACATCATATTTAATGATTTTAACTTCATTCTCTATAATTTCTTGAGGCTAACTAGAAGTCCGAATTTGGTCATATGCATTTCAAATTATGTTTTGATCTTGTTAAATCAGGGATGTTTTTTTTTGGCTCGATTCCATCCAGTCAAAACCAGTAAGGCTATGGCAAAAAAAATAAAAAAAATGCAGAATCGTGTATTCTAATACAGTCATGTTTCATTTTCGGGTGAAAAATTCTAGAAGTGATTCGTGTGTTTTTTCACCTTCACCACATTTTGATGAATTGAAAGCTGCAAAGCACGATCATAAACTTCACTTCACAATAAAAATATCTAAACAGGAAGCCTGAAAAATTTAAAATGAAAAATGATTGAAGCTACAGAATTACAAGAAAAAAGTCATTTCAACAAAGAAATCAAACACGACACGGAATGTAAAATCTGTTAACTGATGGCATGCCATAGTTGATTTGTGGTGGAGCAAAGAACGCCCTAAAATAATGCTTTTTTGAGTCACAAAACACACAACAAAGAGATTATTCAGCGATATTCATAAATATGTTCAAAAAAATTATCATAATTAATGTACACAATATAATATAATATTTACTAATATATTGCGTGAATACAATATTATTGATTGCTATTTTTTTAAAGTTATCTTCGTTTGTTAGCTTTCACAAAATGCACTAATTTGTTGCCTTTTTCCCCAAGTTATTAACGCAAACTCAAGCAAGGTATATAACGGCTCCTTCAAGTGATTAAATTTACTTTCTAGCTTCTGAAAGACTTCTGGTAGTCTCTTTTCCGTGCTTGCGATGGATCGTTTGACAAAATGTGTTTCAATACACAGACAGTAACTAATAGTGCAATTATATGTCTCTAAAAAGAATTTCAAGATAGGACAGCTAACCATGAGATGCTTAACGTGAACAAAAACAAGGGGCAAGTGGGTCTCCTTCATCTTTATTCACCAAACAGAAAAAGAGAGTGAACATGGAAACAAGTATTGAAAACTGTATACAGTTTTCAATATCACACAAAGGAGTCACTCCATCCACATATTTCCTTCAATATCAATGAGAATCAAACACAAAAAAGATCACCCATTAGACTGGAAAAGGTTTCGCATAGGACACAAGATCAGTTTAAATAATGTTTTGTTTGGCTTCAGAATAACTTTGTTACAGAAACATACGAACACGTAGGATAATAGAGTAGATCAACTAAAATACGACCAAAGGCTTACTTCCCGGAAATTTAATTGAGATAATGAAGAATGTTGCTGATCTTGGATACTCCACTTTTTGTTAATACAATAATGCAATCATTACGCTGACAAATTATGCAATTTCTTTACTTCCCAATCATTGGATAGAGATGTCCCCGTCGACGACGACGACCCCACCAAGCTTTAGCATCATGTTGTTTCATTGGAATTGCGAAACAAATTCAATAAGTGAAGATTATAAGCTAGAATAAATCCACGCAAAATGCTAGCAAACATAAATCCAAGCCATGTATGATTTGTACATTATACTACATACTTCAGTTGATGGATACCACCTATTCAAGTCAACAATCTTATTGCTAAGAATTAAAGTGAGGACGTCATAACAAATCATTGGAGCTACGTTGATTCTGTTTGATTCTATTAGCAAAAACTTCAAAAATACATCTTCAACTAAGGAAGAGATAATCTGCTTGCTCTATCAACGGTAAAAAAGACGAAACCGTTAAACATAAAGGAGGATTAGAGAAGATATGAGGCTACAGTATTTTGAAGAGATTCCATAAATGCGTATCAAATAAGTCGAATCGTATATAAGTATTTGCTATGAGGCAGATGTAGATTGAACAAATTCTGAAAATTACTCTCTTTTCAATAAGGATAAAATAGTTTATAGCTCCTCATTGTTTACCTAATTCTTCGGCAAGTTCTTCATTTTCATCCTCTTCTTCATCATATCTACTTCCTAAAATAAATTGAAAATAGATTAACAATAGCTACAATAAAATCGTCAAATCAAGAAATTCGGTTATCACTATAGGCAAACTGGTGCCCAATTATAGAAGTCCTTGATACCTTTGAAAGTATGAGTATAACTCACTTGCAATGGAGAGTGATAATACACCCAACAGCATCAACATCAACAGTGTTACCTTCATCTGCAAAATAAAAATCAATAGCTCAGAAAAGTATGTCAGTAAATCTTTGTTGTAGCTGAAGTTTTATAGAGTCAAGTCAGAGAACAGAATTATTCAATTCCCTTTGGTTATAATAATATCAACAACAGCATTCATTCATTTTCAATAGAACCAGAAATGCTAAAAATATTTTGTAAACCATTAAGATGCTATTCTGCGTCAACAAAAAGAGGGAGCAAGAATGATAATTCTGCTTTCAACGTAAGATTTCTTACCTTCAAAACTTTTGCTGCTATCTATCCAGAATCACCGAAACACTGGATTATGATTTTAAGCTGTTCAAAAATAACACTTTCGGCATTCTATTGATTCGACTCGTCTGCTTGATCACTCTGTTTCACTTAACAAAAGGCGGATAAAAACTGTCTTTCGACTAAAGTGTAGTTATGTTTTGAACAATACATGGAGCGAATCACTCGCCTTTTGCGAATAAGTACAGTGCCATGACTTACCTTCCCATCATACGCTCATAAGCTTCATACACTTCAGATGAAATAACGTACATCTCATACCATTTCCTATTTGGAATCGATTCCAAGAATCTCTAGAATCAATCGGAGAAGGTCCTGTAAAAACATCACATGTAAAAATTGATACGCTACTTGAGCTTTCACTAAGCAAAAAATCTTCTTGTCTCCAAGTTCATAGTAACAAACAATGTTGCCATTATTCTCAAAAAGTAATCCTCATAGAATTTGAATTTTCAAAATAAGTTTTTCTACACGCACTTATTAACGCATTGTTCTTTGTCAACAATGCGCTACATTCTCCTGTTTTCATGTTTGCACGAAATCAAAGTTGTCTTTATAACTGTAATAGTAATGCTAATAATAGTTATACTACTATAACGAGTAATAAACGATCCAGAAATCTTAACAAAATATTATTAGAAGGCCAAAGAGAGAACTTTCCAGTGTAAGAAAGGGATGTTCGCCCAACCATGATCCTAATGTTTGTTTATCCAGTGTGGAAAACAATTGATGTCCTTTCTGCGCCACTTAGATTATAATCTTTGATCATCAATGTTTCAAAAATTGCTGATGTGCATGGATAACATAAAACTTTACACACTGGCAAAAAATTGCCATGTCTCGATAAAACATTCTGAAACTATTGATAATCAATCAGTTTGAAATATATTTGATCGAAATTACTGAATTACAACTTATCTAGAAAATCTGTGTTATGCATGATCGCATAAGCTTGAAAAATGAAAACCTTAATAAGTTCTATTTTCAGTCTCGAAAAGTGTTATGACTAATATAGCTCCAACATCTGTATGTCTCAGGCATTCTAAACTATTCCTTAACTATTAGGACTAACAACCCGTATAGTTGTAAAGAAACAAGTTTCAAGCAAAAGAACCTAAGGTGTTTAAGCTGTACTTTGACGTAGTTGAATTAGAGATAATTGGGTATGATTTCATTCAGCAAATCAATAGTGAAAACAGAAAAACCAGAATTGTCGGATGAAGTTATCAAGTTTTATACACTGGACAATAAGCGAAATGAAAATTCCATCACTTATTTTGAAAATCGGAGATTTAATTGAAATTATGATGCAGCATCTCATATGTAAGATACAGCATCTTATATATCTTTTTTCTACTCAACAATAAAATCATTACGCTGTAAAAAATATGCATCAGATTTTATGAACAGAATAAGCATACTATAATGACTGCCACATCAAAGTGCTTTAGCATGATGTTGTTTCACTCGACATGCAAAAATAGAAATTGAATAAGTGGAGTACATAAGCTATGTGAAGGCTACATGTAATGATAGAAATCGTAAAAGTAAGGCATACATCATCAATCATACATCAGACATACATCATACAATCATACATCATCAGTATTCAATCACTCGATGGATACCCTATCCTGTTGATAGCGATTGTCGTTTAATACGAATAATTAATCATTAATGCGAAACAGAAACTTTGAAAAATAATGACAAATGAATAAAATCAAATAATCATAGTATTTCCGTAAATCGATAGTCAGTTACCGATACAACACTTTAAATGCGTGGTATAATAGCGTAGTACTTATGCATTTGATAGATTTAAAATGTATGAAAATCACGAATAAAATACTTGATGTTTTGCAATCTACGCAATGTTTGCCTAGATATGAGTTTTAATTTTATTCCCACCTATATACTGTTTACCTAGATACGACGATACAAAAAGTAATAATTTTTGCGTAAATATTGAAGAGAGTATTTGTAAAACTGACAGAGAAGAACAAGAAATGTAATGAAGAATCGAAACGTGGAGCTCAGTCAAACTAAGCTATACTTAGTCAAGTAAATGTACGTGAAGACCAATATTGAAGTAGAGGCTACAACGCAAATCATCCGGTCTATTTATTGGTTATTATCTCTCCCGAAGCTGTCTATCGCACCTCGTTGTTATTGGTAAGTCATTCTTATATCAGTATAGTTCATGATTCAATATCCGGACGGTTTCTATAAGAATGTTCGTACAGCCCGCCTCCACATGAAAGAAAGTGCCCCACATGTCTACTACATAATCCTATAGCTTATCAATCAAAGAAAACCATGGTAGATCAAAAATTGAAATAAAATGATTCTGTTTGATGATATTATCACAATCTGTTGAATTGGAAAAGATGCAGCTAATATGTATGATACTTGGGAGAACAGAGAAGATAACGATGTAAATGCTGTAGTTTGATATAGGTGTTTGTATTCAGACATACCAGACAAGAATGCTCTTCTTACTATACAGTATAGAGCATGGATAATGCGCATGCGTATATGATACAACACAATAAATTCCATTTTTCCATTCTTAAAAGAAACTGTTGACAAAATATCACTCTAAAATAGGCTCTGAGACTAGTTTGGAGTGATTCTTTAACTAAACAGGGATAGACACATAGAAATTAGACATATATAAAACTATGCAAGTGAATATGAAAATGGTAGTTGAAGTGCCTTAACATACCAAACTCTCTTTTAAAATCAACTCCATCATCACATTCGCTTAGTCATGAATATGAAATGTCATCCAAGCACATTAAATCGTAACCACAAATGTGATATCATACCTAAATTACAGTTTTGAATATTTCTGACGTGATTGCCATTCATCCTTATGGGCTCTTGTGTACATCAATTCTTCTAAATTCGATATCTATCATTGTGAAATAGGATATCAATAGGAAAAACAAGTATACACTACGTATTAATAGTCTTACTGAAGAGCATCATCATGTCAGAGCAGTTATATTTCCTTGTTTAAATACTCTCATTTCACACTTTTAGCGAAGTTTGGCAAATATATTCAGTTTGAAATCTATATCTGACATCTATACAACAGCACAAAGCCAGTTCTTAAAAAATGTTATACAACCATTATGAAAGTAGTTTTGAAAGAGTAGATGCAAAGCAATTTTCTTTCTTAAAATCCGTAAAGAAACTTACTCTGCTGTGAGTAGAGCATGGCTAACGGCTTATGTACTAAACAAGCATTCGGATTGCGGGCTGCTCCAGGGAATGTCATACTTCGACTTCCCCTGTAGGTCGCTTCACTCGTCTCTCTTGAATCACCTTTAGTAAAACTTTCCAGAAATAATCTCATCCCAATAAAGTAAAACGTTTATGGAGATAAATTGAATAGGATTCATAGTAAAGTCAATAATGAAGGTTGATTTTGATCAAATTCTTATACATTTTTAAATCAGAGTGAAATGATATTGATACACTTTGCTATAAATTTTTAAAATCAAGAAAAACTGGCTATTTTATCTCCAAGTAGGCCTAAATGGAATTATCTATGCTGACATCTGTAGTCGCAATGCAGTAAGTATTTGTTTTATTTTTTAACTTAATTGGTTGCTTTTTATTCATGGAAGCTAGAAAAGAGCCCTAGAGTGTTGATTGAGAACAGCGATAGATGATTCAAAAATATTGATACAATGAAGTACGAAAATTGGAGACCAAAAACTTCAATATATAATCAACTTTAGGCAGTATCTCACTAAAAATCTCTTGTCTATAGTGATCACCATTGAGTGTCAAGAGCGATGATTTAGAAATGAATCAAAAACAAAATCCTGAAGATCGATAGATATAGCTACATGACGAATCAATATCAAAATATGCCTCATTAAATGGTTGCTTTCCGATAAAATTACAAATCTGATTCCGGAATTTATAATTTTCTTGTGACTTCAAAGTATCAATGACATTGTTTGAATTTGCAAAAGTAGGAAATGTTGTTACGTTTTTGAGATTTACTTCAGTGAA
This sequence comes from Haliclystus inabai, assembly GCA_025505365.1. Classification (NCBI taxonomy): domain Eukaryota; kingdom Metazoa; phylum Cnidaria; class Staurozoa; order Stauromedusae; family Haliclystidae; genus Haliclystus; species Haliclystus inabai. The sequence goes on from JANVCG010116291.1 coordinate 10,326, forward strand.
AAATATCGCAAACCAATCAGAGCTGTGTAATTATGCTTTCGTGGTAATATTATGCAAAAAAAAATAAAAATAAATGGAGACTCCTTCTGTTTGTTTCGACACCCTCTGTGCTTTGAAATTCATTTTACTTGGAAACAGGCATAGCCTTTTGATGAAAATCATTTGAGTTTTCATTGAAAAACACATAGTATAAGAATTCTATATATAGCTTGAATTCAAAATAAGCTCGAAGCCCAGAGTCTCAATCCATTTAGCATCCACCTTAAAATCGACATCCGTTGAAATGTCGAGATACGTACATTGAAGGTGATCATCAATTTACAGAGAGTTTATCAGGCCTTCATAGCAAAAAAAGTGCCATGCCATGACAGTTCCACAAGGTTTGAGATTTCGTTGACAGAATTCCTTGTAAGAGGAAATGCACCGGCGAGATGTTCACCACCAAAGTTGGCTCGAATTTTAAAATTGATAAGAAAGCGAACTCATTACTGAATACTATACTTGAAAATAAATGAAAGTAACGGTTGCCGACAGGGTTCTGTCACCAGTGATCTTTATAACGCAGTACATCAGCCATAGCCTTGAGCTTATGGAAAAAAACGAAGGTCAAGGCTATGGAAAAAAAAACGTCGCAAATGACGTCACCATGAACATATAAATTGGTCAAATAATCAGTTGTTCTATCTCCTTAAATAGTAAATGTTGTGGAAATGCTCGTTCTGAAACAGTACTACTATGAAACTCTCAACGTCCCTCGTGGGAATTGGCAGTAAACCCCTTTCTTATGTGGGGTCTTTTTCGGGAGGGTTTGATTTTTTGTAGGATATGTATAGGATTTAGATTGAATTTCGAAGACAAAAAGATTTTGCACTGGAATAGGTTTTACATTTTTGGATGATATCTGCAATGGCTAGCTAAAATTCCTGAATTCAATTTTAGGCTCTTCTTACTATATTGGAATGGTCTGAGTAGAGAGGGAAGCTGAACTTAGATTTCCTTAAGTAGTAGATATTGCGGAAATGTTCGTTCCCAAACAGTATTATTATAAAACTCCCAACGTCCCTCATGGGCATAGGCAGTAGCCCCTTCATTTATGTGTGGTTTTTTTTTAGAGGGTTTGGTTCTATTTAGGATATGTAGGATCTAATAGACAGAAGTTTTGTGAAAGGGAAGATTGTGTTCTGAAATTTGTTTTGATTTTGGATGATATGTGTGAGGTTAGACCAAAATTCTGACAAATGTGTTGAAAATATCTCTGTAAGATGTATTTCTTGAAATTCTGTTTTATATTTTAAATTGCAATATATATATCATTCTATCATTCTTTTGGATATTATTGTATGTTTTTGATATCTAGTTGAAAAATTTCACATGCAGCGTATTAAAATTTATTTCTTGCAATCTATTGTTTTGCTAATAAAATCACAATCTCATAGAGGATCAACCACTAGACAAATCCTATTTGTCATTCATTCAATAATCCTACATGTTAAAAATGTTCTTTCTTTTTATTGCCATACAAGAGTGGTGAGAAACACACGTAATTTGAAAGAAGAATAAGGATATACAGCAAGAGATTTGAATTGCAGATATGTAATTGCAGATATGAAAACTAACGAGACATATCACAGTTTTGTTCTATTTGATAATACTTCATTGATGCAAGCAACACGCTGAAAAAGCTCAATTTCTTTACCCATAAATAGATCGACGTCGTCTACGACGACCAAGCCACCATGGTTTTGCATCATGTTCAACTGCAATTACAAATACAAAATTGAGAATTGAATGAGTGAATATCTTCAAATATAGCTGGCTAACAAGGATGGCAGATAAGGCATGCTGAATTCATATTGTAGCAGTTAATTACATCCACCAACTCCCTAATCAGCTATCTGTTACACAGCTTAGAAAAAAGTACATAATAGATCCTAATCAACTTATCACGCCCAGGAACCAGCAAACTTTTTTGAAAAAGTTACTCAAGGAATTTAATAATAAGTTTCGAATTTTTAAGGCTTTGTAAATCAAAATGTGGGGCAGCTACAATATCACAGTAAAATATATTCACATTTAAAACAGACATGAATATCAAAGCCATCGGATTTTTCTTACTATGTAAATCTTGGATGACAGAAAGTCACATTAATAAATCAAAATATCGAGCGCATCCAAATTCTCTTGAAATTGGAGATATCGGATTTGGATTCAAATATACCATATCCTTGCATGACACAGGAGGGCTGGACGACCACATTAACTCACGCTGGGATTATCACGAGTACTGAAGGTCTCTTAATATGTTATAAGATCTCTGGATAGAATTTTAGCATCAAAAGTAACATCTATACTACTCCAACAAAAGTCCCAGTAGATAGAGTAAGCATTGAAATTAAACAGTGTCACGTTGTAAAGGTATGGTAATATCTTCACATACTTGCATCTCGTTCACTATCAATCTCATCTTGATCTTCAGCTAAAGGAATGAAATAAAATTAAATTCGAGCATATCATAGCCAAATATAATCGCGTGCGTGATATCATACCATAGTATTAATAATGCTGTCCATTAAATGATAGCAATGTAACATCATCTTAACTGTTATGATGCATTATATATTGGTCTTGGGAAAGTTTCGTTCCAGTCGCATTTGCCTGTGGATCGTGCTTAATTGGGTTGAAAGTCTTTGCATACTTAAATTATTGCAATACTATGATTGATGCTTCTTGACCTAGAACAAAATTAAGCTCTTTTCTATACAAAAATCAATGGCATGGTTTCAATTTGTTGTACCTAACTCCTTTTCAGCTTCGTAGTTTTCCTCCTCATCTTCACCAAATCTCCTTCCTGGAATCAATCAAAATAAGAAATAGTCAAGAGACCTGTTGAATGAAGGTTATATAATGATAATGACAAAACCAGACATGAAGCGATAAATTTATATGCCCATATATGAATAAGAATGCTTTAAGTGAGAATATCTATGATGTGAAAGTCATAAGTAATTTTAATTTTGCCAACAATACCCAACACATTGGAATGAAAATAAAGAAAATAGTAGATGATATTTGATGCTTCATAAGAAAGAGGATATAACTCACTTGCAATAGAAATTGAAACTACACCCAGGAATATCAACATCAATACTGTCAACTTCATCTGCAAAAAGAGCATAATAATCCATCATCGAAGCATCCTCATGGTCTCTAATGCTAGTAATAGTACACCACCTATGATAAGGATGAAAACGGAAGGAAAACTTGTACTGACCACTTATAAGGGAACATGGCATAGCCTATAGTGATCTTTTTCAAGAATCTGTTGATATTCTGGGGTATCCGTAGATTATTCATCATTAATTAATCTACCACAACCAGAGATTTTTCTGAGGTCAGAAAACTGAGAGCAGATTTATAGAATATTCATTTGTCTTTCTTAAAGTGTATATCTCGGCTGTAGGGTTATGACGGATTTGGATAGAACAAATTTTTTATTCGTACATATTTCTGTTGCGTTTTTGCATAGAGCGACCCCTTCCTATCCAAAAATCAGCTCAAACATGGAGTTTTGATGTCATAAA
>JANVCG010116402.1:0-10788 GCA_025505365.1 Haliclystus inabai
GCAGAAAAATCTTGACTTTCAAAGCTCCTAGTAAACTATTTGTTCACTTTCTCATACTATTTCACTCCACAGCCGAAAGAAAGTATTGTTACACGTTGGAAATCAGATGAATGGTCACGTGGTTCTTATTCGTACGTTGCTGCTGGGTCATCTGGAAACGACTATGATCTAATGGCTGCACCAGTTGCCGCACCCCCTACCCCGTCTGCCCCAAACACTCACCCTGGCTCAAATCTTCCTCGTCTGTTTTTCGCTGGGGAACATACCATTCGTAATTATCCTGCCACAGTACATGGAGCATTATTGAGTGGTTTAAGAGAAGCTGGAAGAATTGCAGATCAATTTCTTGGTTTGCCATACGATTTGAAGTAGGATATCGAAGGTTTTGATATTAGTATAGATATTGCCGTATTTTGAGTTCTATTATTACGATTTCGATGACATGTGAAAATGTAAAAAGTTATTTATTCACATAAAATAATGGTCAGTATATTGTTATCTTATGTTGCTATATTGTAATCTGCTTAAGATTAAATAATTTATTTAGTGGGTTTTTCATTTCTGTGTTATGATTTGGCGGCTTGCTAATAACGATTAGTACCGATTCGACCTTTATAGACGGGTGGTCGTATTTTAAAGGAGATATTTATGCAGATCGATCGGTTTAGTACGGATGAAAATCTCATTTAGAAAAGACTATCTCTACTCATCACGTATAATAGATCAGGGAAAAATTCCACCTGGTAAAGGTACTGTACTTCAAATATGATGAGCTTGAACGACTTGCCTCGTATAGGTGTACAAAAATCGGACATTTCAAAACTACATTTGAAGCATTTGTTAACAGTTTATCGTCCTGGAAGTTTTACACAATGTACTTATGAACATCTGCATCCTTTTGGGAGCATCATGTTTGGATCTCTGGACACTATTGTTTTATGCAGATCGATCAGTTTACTTACTATAGTACGGATGATAATCTGATTTAGAAAAGGCTATCTCTAAGACTATTTATTATGAGGCTAAAAATGTTTAGAAAAGCCAATTACTTTTGCGGTAAAAGCTTTTAAGAACCACGAGGGTCGCTATCGAGTAAAAAGCGGAGCCAAATTTTCTCAAAAATGAATCAATGCTTAACCCCAATTTTTGCAAAATAAAAACGATTTGAAGCCGCACGAACAAAATACTAACGTCTTACTGATGTAACAATCGTATTTCAAAATTATCTATCGACATCGTATTCCCTCAACACATTTTGACCAAGCTCGATACCGACTAAGGACTACTCGCTGGCCTCGATTTTGATATGTTTCATGTAGGAGACTTTTTAAGGTAAGTTATAGTGCAACCCAGGTACCAAGGTTGATTATCTTAAGTGCGAAACTGCAATAATTATCCGCTACAAAAAATGCAGGCAATTTGGTGTTCCGTTCTAGCAAATAGATTACAAGAATCAGATAATCTTGATTATCTTATCTGCTTATCAAAACAGAATGAGATGATTCTCGACAATAAATTTCCAGAATCAGTCACCATAATACTGATGTTGGAGACTGATAATGTTCCAAAGAAAACTCTGGTCAAATTTCAAACAGAGCATGAGATGTTACATTATGCTTGAAATAAACCCCTGATACCTTCGGGATGAGATCAATCCAAGCCACTCTGTTTAGTTACACTGTTATAAAGCCAGATACAACACGTAAGGAAACCTGTTTAAAAACATCACCTATATATAGCGCAGCGCAGTTGTAACGATCATCTCCTCTAGTCGCAAATGTACACTTCTATTGAAATCAGCCCGTGATTGTCCGTGATAATGTGACAGCGATCAACATTCCAAACCCAAGAGCTGACCGTTGCGTACAGGTATCACCGAACAACTACGGAACACTTTTCTGACCCCATTTAGCGAGTAGTTATCAATTCATGGGACCAAGAGAAATCGCAAATGATTGAAAAACGAAACAGTGCAGTTGGACGATGTGTCAAATCGGTTAAAATTCCCGCATAATATACTAATATAATATTTACATAGCAAATTTACAAATGCATAGTAGTATCTGTATATTTTTATCTACATTATTTTATTTCACATCTAACATAATTTTCAATATATATATATATATATATGCATACGATTATAACAACAATAATAGTTATCAAATACTACTTTACATAGAGTGTTTACTTATCAAAGGTAATGCAAAATGTTTGTTATCGAATGCGTCATCCCGTTGCAAATAAAAAAAAACTCATGCAGTTGTACGAAGCCAGCACGACAACAGTGCACTTTTACATTACATTCACACTAGTAAAGCTATTTATAACATTATTAATTCATCAACACCATCATCAAATCTTCCACTTCCAGGAAATGTGGTCTTTGGTCCAGGTTGATTAAAACCAGTAGTAGCTCCACGAAATCCCGCAGGACGTGATCCCCCACTTGACGCTCTACTTTCATTGCTGAATACACTTTTTGATCCATGGCTATTACTTGATCGAGAAGGACCATCACTTCCCGCAGGTGAAATGTCACCGAATAAATTATCTCCAAACACGTTAGAGGTATTGTTAGCCACAGGACGGTTACGATGCCTGGGTGGATTACCACGTTTACTGTCAGATGTGGCGGATAAATCAAACATGGGAGACGGACTCCTGTTATCGTCACTAAAGTTACTACCACCATTTATCGATCCTTGCGGTGCACCTCGACGCCCATAAACAGGTTTACCTTTTCGATCTAAAAAATTTTCTGGCTCGTTATCTTTCATACCAAGCGATGGACGATAGCTGCCAAATACGATGTCTTCGTTTTTAGGGGCTGCTTGCTTTTTAGGTTTAGGTTCAGCAAATGTCGGAATGTATTGTTCATTGATACTGTTTTTCTTTTGCACTTCATCTTCTTCTTTCTTTTCATTAAACAAAAAGTCATTTGGTGATGTTTTACGAAATCCATTTGAATTCAATGGTTGCTTTGGTTGTGATTCAGGTGTGTTTGATTGTAAAAAGATAGGCGAGCTGTTGTTTTGTGGTGTTTGATTTTGTGATGGTTTGATAGGTGCATCGGTGACCATATTGGGATCTTTTCCTTCGTCAATAGCACGCATGCGTTCTAGTAATAACGCTTTCTTGCGTTCTGCTTCTTGAAATTCTTCAGCATCTTTTAACTTTTCCGCTTCATTTTCTTTGCGTTGTTTTTCAATTTCTTTTTCTTTTTCAGCCAATAAACGATCAGCTTCTTGTTTCATCCATGAATTATCTTGAATTTGTTGCTGTTCAATCATTTGTTTCGATTCACTTTCGCGTAATAATCTCCTTCTTTCTTGTTCTGCCAATTTTTCTTCAACTTCCAGTTTAATTTTCAGTTCCATCTCACGCAGACGTTCAACATCACGCTTTTCTTGTTCCTCTTTCTTTCGTAATTCTTCTCGTTTTGCAGTTTCTTCTTCTATACGTAAACGAATTTCTCGTTGCTGTAATTCCTCCCTTATTCGCCTCTCTTCATTTTCTTTAAATTCCTTCTCACGTTCGAGATCTTTTCGTATTTTTTCTTCTAAACGTGCTTTCAACTGTTGTTCATAGTCAACACCATTTTGCATATCTTGACGTTGTTTGCCGACAACAGTTTCAACTTTGGGTGAATATTCCTCATTTCTCGGTGGCTTTTTCTGAACAGGTGAAGTGCCAGTAATATAAGCATTCAAGTGCTCTGAAGTAGCCGACATTAACCGATCTGAATACGGTGAATCCGGACTTCGCCATACCTCTTGCTTTCGCTTCTGAATTATTGCCTGAGAGTACAAGTTCTTTGTTTCAAGCTCTTTCTCCTTTTCCTACAAGAACAAACGTACAAACCTTGATTAATTTTATGGCAAACGTCCAGAAAGATTCGAATGCAGCTTTGAGAGAATTCGAGACACGATGTCACAATTAAGATGTAGGAAACTGTACATGATTAAAAATTGATTTTCATTTCATTAAAATGTAGATCAAAGTTTTCCGAAAATCTTTTTTAAAAGACGAAAAGCTGATACGTAGTTTCCAGCCGAAAACGTTTGCCGTCTATACAATAAACAGAAAAGGGTTTTAGGTTGGTCATGGTTTATACGTTGGTTTAGTTAGTTCCATAGTATATTTAGACACTGTGAGACATTTGCTCTCGTAGCTGTCTACGCCTTTTTACGTGTCTAATAACGCACCCAGCATGTTAATACTAGACTGAGTAACGCCGGACAGCTGGAGCGTTAACAACTTGTTAAACCTACGATGAGCCAATCAACTTACCTTCAATCGCTGTTGTAAATAAAGATATCTTCCTTCCACTTGTTTGAGTTCATCTTTGGCTTTCTTGTATTTTTCATTCCTCTCTTTCATCTCGCGCTGTCTAACCTTGGCATGTAGGGCAATCGATTTCTCTAATTCCTGAGAGAGACAAAAAAATTATTTTACACAAAACTTGGTTTGGAAAAAAGCGATTCTGGATTCAGCGAGCAATTCACAAAAACTGTTTCAGAAAAAAAACAACTTTTCACGAACAAATTGTTCAATAAAAAGTTTAATCAAATCTTTTCCCGGGAACTGCTTGCATTACATCATTATTCGTATTTATTTAGGTTATATTCTCCAAGCTTGGTTCGAGAGGATAATTTTTAGAACAGCTGTTAATAAAGGGCGTTTTCCATGCAAACATCTCTAGGGTCAAATTTGGACGTAATATTGAGCACTCGACAAGAAAAGATCGTATAGCCTCGAACATGGAATTGAAAAGAAAAATTTCTTTCAGTCCAGACTGAAACATGGAATTATCTAGCGTTGTAAAAAGGGCGTCGTCGGGAATGCTCCTGTAACAAAACAGAAAAACTATTTTTGTACATTCACGTAGTTCATATTACAAGCTATTAAATAATGTCTAGTCACAAGTTTGTATAATAGTTTTTAGTTCAAAACAAGGCGAAAGATCGTTGGGAATAAATTATTTAGTATGATTAAAATCAATCAAAAAGACGTCGTTGGGGAAATATTTAATTAAAAGTTGCTGTTTAAAACTGCATAAAAGCAGATACAAATCGAAGAAAATTATTTACTTAATGTTTTGTTGATTTATTTGCATTTATTAAGAAGATTGTTATGTCATTCTTACATCGATGTTGTAAATTTTTATCTTTGGTTCGACGAGCCTACAATTTGCGGAGAATTTGAGAGTAACTTAGACAAGAAGCGGCCCGAGGCTCATAAGATTCGCGAATTGTGGACTAACAGCCCCTCTGAAATCTCATCATCAAAATGCTAAATTAGAAATAGACCTTGGTAAAGTAAGAGGAATATGCGGCTCAAAAGAAAATATTTTCAAAATTACAGGCTGAAGCGGCTCAAACGAAACTTTCATCATAACTTTTTGAAGAAAGAGAATACAAATGCACTTGATTTCTTATCAACCTAGATTTGAAGATAAAAGGTTGAATCCAGAGATACAAAAAGAAATAGTTACAGAAGTTACTTTTATGGTTTGAAATAACAAGAACCCAATAAAGCTCATTTAGACTTGTACTATATATAGGCTCATCGTATGGTATCGAGGCGATTTACAAAACTTGAAAAAAGACTTGCACAAGTGTGCCTGACTTAGTTATCGAACCTGACAACTCATTTCTAATAATCTTTTTCATTGGTTACTAAATCAAAAGCTGTTGATCTGCAGACGAGCAGCTTAAATTTATCCCTTTTTCTATTTAAGCGATTTTGATTACCTCACCTGTTGCAAACTGTCAAAAAACCTCAACCTCATGGTTGGTATTTAGAAAAAAGTTACTACTAGTGAAATTGTGTCACAGCGGAATGATAACACAAACTACAAGAAGGAAATAGACCTGTTATCGTAAAATGGAACGAAATCGCTTTCTTTACTTAATTTTAGTACAAGCTATTATTATGTTTCGCAGAAAAGACATAGTTATTTAAGAGATAAAAATAACTGAAACGGACAAAAAGATTTTTATCATAACATTTTTAAAATGAAAACTAATTAGTCTTACAAAATCAATAAGGCAAGACAAGTATTTATAGAAGCGGTCAGCTGACTGTATTTTTGTAAGCGTAACTGAAATTGTAAGAGGGACAATCCTCTTTTTATATAATATAATTTTTGAAAAATAAATCTCTGTTATTTTGATCTCAAGTTATGTTTAGAGATGTTGTCACTAAGAACGCATTTCACTCAAAAACAACAATTTTCTTTTGAGACATTTTAACATCGCACACACGAAGCAAAAAATAAGTCAAGTGATTTAATTCAAAAACCAGTAGTAGAATATGCTCTCACTTTAACCTGAATTCTTTTGAAGTTGACGCCTCAGGCAAAAACGGCATTAAACTTCACTCATTTTTGCACTCCAAAATATTGCATCGTTCTCTCATCGCAATCATCGAAACAGAAAACTAATAAGTTCATAAAATATATCGAATTGGATGATTTTGAATTATTTATTTCTAAATCGATCGAAAACAAAACTCTATATTGAATTATCCGTTTTCTAGGTCTAAACAATAAGTGAGTACGAATATAAAGAAAAATGTATTTGCTTTGATGTCAACATTTGAGAATACAAAAGTTGATAAGCACACAAATACAAATTGTGACGGTTTTATGGCAATTCTCAACTTTTAAACTGTGATAAACATCAGCGAAGATGGTGCGTTTCTCATGTAAATAAAAAAAATGTTTATCAATCGTTCAAACTGGTATTCATGGATCAACATCATGTTACTTGCAATATTGATTTTGATTAACGGTAGATTTCGAAGTTATATCGAATACGAGTGCTTATGTGAAACCCAACCCACTTAAATAATGATAGAATGAGCGCAGGAATCAACAGATGAACTATTTATCTATATCAAATACTGAAATAGTTTGAAAAAATGAATAGCTGTTTCAATAATTAGAATAGATGTACTTCATCGGGTTTATAGCTGCGAGTAATTAGCTACGGTTCGATAAGTTCTTACGCGGTAAATGAGCTAAATAGCTGACTCATTTGACATGGTAAATGTACTTTTTAAAGCAGAAAAAATGAATATTTGTGCATAATATCTTATGTGTTTTCGTAAAAATATTGGGATACAAGTTCCAAAAGACCTATACAATTTCTAGGAACATCAAGACTCGATATGTACACTTTTTACACAACCGTAGAGGATTAAATTTTGCGATCCCAAAGGAGAAACTGCTAACCCCTTGATAACTACCTTCTCCAATTTCTGAAATTTTCCAAAAATAAATAAATAAAAACTATATTCAATTATTCAATACACTGAACAGTAGGGATCACAATATAATTTGGAGAAATAATTAGCCTATTTGATTTCATAATAAATAGAGTTTATAGAAATTTAAATAAAAGGATTCAAGGAAACATATTATGAGTTGAAAATCGTTAAATTGCACTATAGAGTCAGATTTAGACAAAAACGAGAAAAAAAAATAGAAAATACTTACATTATACAATATTCAATAAAAAGAGGAGTGTTTTCAAATTTGTAAAGCAGCTAGGAACAAGAGAATCAGCTGTTGAAGGGCTTTCTCATTCTCAGTTTTGGAATATATTTAGGCCTGGAGTTAAGTCATGATTGAAAAATTCAGTAAAACTGAACCTAGGCCATCGAGTTTTTAGAAAAAAAATAATACATGCATCTTTAATGCATGTAATCAATTCTATGATTTTATTTACTTACCAAAAGTTTAACATCTTTTTCTTGTAACTTTTGTTGTAGTTCTTCAAATTGTTTATTAACTTTATCTTTTTGATACAAATTTTTACCTTCCACAATTTCCTCTAATCGTTTTGTCTTATCTTTCAGTCTTAATAATTCACCATCTTTCCTTTTCAATTCTTGCAATGATCTGCCTGCTACATCTTTAGCTTTTCTTGCCTTCTCCCGAAGTATTCTAATTTCAGTGCTATGTTTCTGGATTAATTTTGGTAACTCTGCTTCATCGTTATCAAGCTTCTTAAGAGCACGCTCCTGAATCCGACCTTCTTTTTTCAAGTCTCGGTTTTCTATCTTAAGCTTCTCTAGTTCCATTTCAAGTTGGTTGACCTTATTTTGTAACTGTCCCATGTTTTTTCTTTTTGCAGAAATAACACGCTGTGTGATCTGATTCAGTTTGGGACGTGTTACGGGGGCATTTCCCCTACCAACATTCCGTGACGCTGGAAAATCTAATAGAAATCAGTGTGAGAGGTTAAAGAAGCATGTATATAGAAGTACAGTATAACATAATTTGAATCACTAATGTGAGAAATGTTACACAACAAGAAAGGGAGGTAGTGAGAAAGTAACCGCAGTTAGCTATCGTAACCTACCAGTAGAAGAGCAGAACGTGGTTAGTAGTGCCTATTTAAATGGGATACAAGATCATTCGGTTTGAAGGGCTTCTGATTCGAAAAAAATTATAGAAACGTTCTTGCCAAATTTCAAAAGCCAGAAATTGTGGAAATTAGTTTAAACTCAATAGGGAAATATTAAGTTGGTACCAACAATTTCAAGTCTTATTAAATTGCATTTTGAGATCAACGCTTAGCTAAAGCATCTATATTATTAGATAAATAAGTCAACTCCAAAAATAATGAAATTTGAAACAACAAGAGAAATATCAAAATATTGATTTGGTGACAATGTCAATGATGTGAAATATTTCTTTGGTTTTCATTAAAATGTGGTAGCTCAATACTATTCTAAATAAATTAACTACTACTTGACATACACTAGTATGAGGTCAATATCAAAAGGTGTTACTAATCCTCATGAACAGTATTGATTTTAATAACTACGCCCACAGTCTTATTGAACAAGAATTCTTATTGGTACCAAAAAATAGAGCTCTGCCTGTTTGTAGGCGTTTTTTTACGTAAAAGCACTTTTACACAGTAAACATACAAAAATTATAGTCACACACAAACTTGAAAACATACTATCAAGAAAAAAATTCTAAATTAACTTTCTATAATGAACCAAAGTACTGCATTTTCCGAGAACATTTTTATAATTAACAGAATAAAATTTGTTCTTACTATTTGAGCCATAGCTTGTATTCAGCGAACTACGCTGCCAGCCTTTCCTTGCTTTTTGAGTACCCGTTTTGTTTTGATTATAGTTGTAGCTCTGTGTTGTCCTTCGGCTATTTACAGTGGTACGCGTTTGAGTTGAACCACGGCTATTCACAGAGTTCACAGATTGCAGTCGACTTGTTTCCTTACTGTGATTTTTAGATTTCTCAGTAATAGACGGTGATTTCAAGCTTGGACTTTCAAAACTATTTTCAAGTGCACTAGAATTGTTTTTGCCTCTATTATTTCGTTGTTGTTTTCGTGAAGGTGATTCGTCCAAATCCTCTTCGTAATTCGTTGTAGAATTACCATTTGGGATTTGAGGTAGCGGTGAACTCGATCTTACTGTTGTCTCCCCATCACTTTCAAAGTCGTAATCGTCATAAAACTCATCAGTGTTCACACTAAATGTATCTGAAGGCCTATCCATATCTTTCCTCATGTCCTAGTCCAATGTTTCAAAACATCTCCAATATTTCGAAATACTTTTTTGACTTTGCAATAGCCAAAATACGTCACATACTCAACAATTACTGATAAAACGTGTAGTCAACACAAGCAAGTGAAAAACCGTGTCTATTTCAACAGAAGAATTAGAGATAACAGTTATTTTCATATAAAAACCATGAAAAATTGTAACAGCTGCAAAAAGATGGCGGCTTCGAATAATTCTTCCTTCGATTCGCACATACAATTACCATGACAACGCAAGAGCCTCGTTCATTACAAATTATGTTGCTATTGGTAACACATAAATAATGTACGACCAAAGTGTCACGTTGTTCCTAAAATCCTTTTTGTCGAGAAATTATTTATTTGTAACTGAGCAAATCATTGTCTGTCTTTCATCACAGCAAAACAAGATAGGAATCATTTTCAAAACATGTCATTGGATAGGAAATTTGTTTAGAAGTTTGTTTGATAAACTACGTCACTTCACCCTTTGTTAGCTAATAAACACATGGAATGAAAGCCTTCAGTAAAATTACATCATCATTATAATCAATCCTGCTGGTTTTTTAATAGCCTAAACAATTGATTTTCAGATCAGCAAAATAACAATTGCCTAATGCCTACAATTTGATTTTTGAGGTTTTAATGAATACCAATTTGCCATTCGTAATCTTATTTATACTCAGCAAAATCTCCTTTTCAATATTATGTAATTTTCATTTTATTTAATGAATTATAATTAAAGCTGCAATTTTCAAATTTAAATAATCAATAACATGTGGCTGACTTTTTGTCTTGAGGTTAAATTAAAAGTACTCATGATCATGAATTAGATAAATAAAATTAAAAAAACAATGACTGACATGGTTTCATAATATATTTCATAACCGTCTAAGCTCTTGTGCATATAAAATACAATAAGATTATCATAGAAAATTATCTCCAACATCTGCTAACATGTTGTACTCTATAAATTATTTAAGTATTAATTAAGCCCAATGGCCTTACATTTGAAACAAAGTAAGCTATTGCTAAATGATGTGATCGAAAAGATCCACTATATTGATTTCAACTGTTCCCAAATAAATCATTGAAAAAATTATATATATATACATAAAACCTATCTGAAAATCATTATTTCCTATTTTCTAAATGTATTAATTTAAACAATCAGTGATGTATTGTCGCCTTTTTGTTTCAAGATCATATAAAAAATTAG
>JANVCG010116512.1:0-30160 GCA_025505365.1 Haliclystus inabai
GAACAAGTCTGACTTACAAGTCAGTCATGAACACATCATCACAACACCTTTTTGACTAAAAATATTCAATAATTTTTACGAAATATGCTTTTCCGAGGCATTTATTTGAAACTTTTTTACGTTTCAAAATTTATTTCAAACTTTTTTACGTTTTTACTCTGCGTACTTTGTGGTCATCAGCGGCAAAGTAAGAACAAATGCTAATCCCCTGCCTTATGTGACAATTCAGCTCAATTAATGACAGGCGTTGGCAGGGTGTTTTGCAGAAAAACGGATTTTGGAAAAAAAAAAAATTTTTGCGGATTTTGGATTTGTTTACAAGCATAACAAGCGGATTCAAACTAGACCAGAAAAGCTTTTATCACATTTTTTCCCGGTTCTTAGCATCAAAGACTGCACTATAAATGTAATTATGATCATACAAAATATAGCCTACTATATATCTACAACACTTACTTTGTGCTCAACACGGTCTCTCAATCTTTCCCATTTGCTTTTCTTAGTACAAACGGTTTTGAATATAACACTCATTCCTTGAGAATAGAGCTTACCCTGTCTATTGAGGTTTACAATATTCAACAGCAATGTCTTCCCACTTGCATTTGATTTAACTCCAAAATAAAACCAAGATCTATTTGAGTTATCATAAGGTGTCCCTTGACAGTCTCTTGCAGTCCATAAATCATACTCTGCATCAATCTGCCGTTTAAATTGCAATGTAGATTGCGTTTTGTGATTTATGGTTTCCGATTCTGTATTTGGATAACTCGCTTTTTTCTCAACTTTGAGTAGATTGGCAGAATCAAAATCGTTAATGAAGGTTGCATCAGGAAAGTCAAATACTACCATGATAGTTTAGTGTTCAGTACCTCCAAACATACGGCATTACATGTGCTTCTGGCTTGTCTGAAAGAGCAAATTGATATCTCTAGAACTATAAATTTTCATCTCTACTCCATTTCCATGTAGTGTGCCTTAAAACCCCACTTCACAAGACAAGAGTAGGCCTGCAGACAGTGTGCTGTTCGTTGCTAAGACTGCCATGTTTTCTACAAGGGAAGCCCAGTTCCTTGGCCCCTCTAATTTTACTCCCTCTCCCTTCCAAAAATGCCATGCTCAAAAGTAGAGTACAAAAGACCGACTACAATAACTACAGGACAATCACCATGTCAATCACCAAATAACAAATGCAAGTACGAAAGCCCAGTTGACAAATTCGTTAGAAATTCCTGAACATTAGCTGCTGGTGCACTGTTTGCAATGACAATGTGACTGCATTGTGGATTTGTGTGACGTCACACCGTGTGGGCGATTTGTGACGCTTGGAGTGGCTGTGTGTCAATGAAGACATTACATCATTCCTCAAAATAGAGTCATGTGACTCCCTTCCAGGGCACATAAATAGTCAAACATCAGCTTGTTTCGTTATTACAGTTTTTCGCGATTTAGTACCACCGCTCTTCGTCTTTCTGTGCAGAGTTTTACTGTTGTTGTTTACGAAAGAGTTTGAATCAACGAAATTTTTACTCCATCATGTCCCTGTATCCGTCTTTGGAAGATATGGCTGTTGATAAAATGGCAAAAGTAAGTTCATTTATGTTGAAATTATGTCGAAGCATGTAATTGTAGTATGCTCATGTCGAACGACATTTCAAAATCTTCACTTGTTCAAAACGCTGTATTTCTTTTACTTAATATTGTTGTTACCTAGATTAAATTGTGGTACGTGTTGTAAGCACATCTAAGATCTATTCCTTTTGCTCTTTGCTGGAATTGAAGTTACTCATTTTCCAATTTCAGGCCCAAACGCAGGCTGCCAGCCATCAACAGCAACAACCTCAACCAGCCATTACTGGCGCTGTAAGTACCGTTTTTTACTTTGGTTGATGCTAGTTCCTTAGCATTATATCCAGTCGTTGATATGAACACTTTTCGCCCCCAAACAAGATGTTTACCTCGATATTTGAAAATCTCCAAAGTTTGAAAGTGACTCTCGAAGTCAAACGAACTGTCGTCATCTTACTAATTATAGATTTCGAAATTTGAGAGATAAAGTTGTGGCTCAAAGTTTTACGTACCTTAGGGAAGTATCAGTATAGCCTGCTTCAGCCGATAGTGTACACACAAGCAATAGTTCATTTTGCTAGGGCAAATCCAATTTTCCAGAAAGTATTGATTTGTGGTGGTATGACTAGAAACTATTCTATGAACTTTCTCTTGCAGTTAACATATTAGGCTATTTCTCACACACTCAAATCAAGAAATACCACTCGGACATGTCCACCATTATCATTTATTCGGAACCTGTTGAGTTTGGGAAATTTTTTCACCGGTCATGCTTAACAAGGAAACACTTCTAAAAGTATAAATTGGACAAGCAATAAGAGAGTTACTCACACCACAGCTCCCTTTCTTCTTGATAAGATTGAACTTTTGGTAAATGTGTCCCTCATATGTGACAGATTGGGGAGCAGCGCTTTTTACACAGCAGTAAAAGTAAGTCAAACTAAAATGTTGCAGATGACCCCACAACCTTTGAATTCATGCTTACTTATGTTTACAGGGAGCTCCAGTTTCTGGTGTCATGCAAGGAAGTTCTTTGTACCCATCTTTGAATGATTTTATGGGGCTCGATTTGTCAACTGCTATCGTAGAGGCGCAGAGCCAGCAAGTGGCAATTGTAAGTAGTAAATGGTTATAAATATATTAGGATTATAACTACAGCAACGCAAGATTCTTATAGGGGTCGTAGCGAAAATATCAGACAAATCTAGACATGAATTATATATTTACTGATACTGTCTGGACCCAATTATGTATTTCTTCTGATCACATTGGTGCATGAAGTATACCATTCCATTCGACACGCAGTTAGATTAGTAATCTTATCAAAACATATCAAACATTTCAAGTCATTTCTAATTGAACAATGGAATTATTCCTTTTAGCCTCAGCAAGCTGGACCGGTTACTTCTTACTCCTCGGGTAGTATGGCAGCCCCTGTGTCTGGTCAACAAAACCTTGCTATTTTACGTTCTGAAATCAAACAAGGAATAAGAGAGGTTGTTGCATGCAAGGGACAAGATGGCAAAATTGGTCTTCGTGTTCAAGCTGTCAGCAAAGGCGTTTTTGTTTCGTTTGTAATGAACAGTTCTCCTGCTGCCATGGCCGGTTTACGATTTGGTGATCAGATCTTACAAATTGATGGTGTCACAATTGCCGGCTACTCCAGAGACAAAGTCATGAGCATCTTGAAGAAATCCTCTTCTCAAAAGATATCATTTGCAATCAGAGACAGGTAGCTACTCTATTCAAAAGTATTTTTGATATAAAATAATAACGTCCCTTCAAGTTATGGCAAAGCCTGCTTATTGATAATTAGGCAACGTATGAAGCATAGGTGATGTAGCAATTACTGATTCTGCTGCTCAAGTTCACCCGGATACTACAGTAAACAATCATCTCAATACCATAGCAACGTATCTGATTGATTCCCACTAAACTATTTAATCGTATAATCTTTTAACCCGTAGACCATTTGAACGCGCGATCACTCTGCAAAAAGATAGTAGCAATCATGTTGGCTTTGTTTTTAAAAATGGCAAGATCAAACAAATTGTGAAAGACTCTTCTGCTGCAAGGTAATCATATACTGATATTTTAAAAGTAAGATCACTATTACAATATTTCTTATTTCTGGAATTGCATAGTGTGTGCAGAGTTATGAACAGAGTTGCCAATAGATATTTTCACCATTATGTGACTTGTTGACTCATCTGTAGAATCACAATTGTAGGCCTATAGTTGTACAGTTCAGAATGTTCAGTGCAGTCTCATCATGCACTTCCTTCTTTTCATGAGACATAACAAAAAGCCCATAAAACCATTTTTGAACTGCATTCATATTTTCTTTTGGAGTTCAAAATATTCCCTATCATTGATCCAACCATTTATTTTATTTTAATTTGTAGGAATGGTCTGTTAATTGATCATAATCTGTTGGAAGTCAATGGTCAGAATGTAATTGGATTGAAGGTAAGGATATTGTGTTAAAGCAATCAATACCAAAACTAGAATCAGTGGTTGCCCAATTAAAGTACTGTGCACAGCATACACAATTACACAACCAGATTTGCACCAGACATTCAATGTAAAGAATAGCTGCCAAATATGTGAACTATGGAACCAAAATTGTATTTGAATATTTCCAGCCGGTGTTAATTTTAAGGCAAACCTGCAAGCTTGGATCTTTCTTGTGAATAATAGCAAAAATAGCTGAAAATTTAAAGGCAGATCTTGCTTAATGATAGACAACATGATATTGACATGTTTTTTTCTGGCACACAGGATAAAGAGATCTCTGAAGTGTTGAGTCAAAGCCCGAGGACAGTAACAGTTACAATCATGCCATCATTTGTCTACGATCACATGGTCAAATGTATGTCTGATAGTCTGGTGAAAAAGAGTATGGATCACTCAATCCCTGACATATAAACAATTCAATGTAAACTAGTAATAAAGTAATAAACATCATCATTATGAGAATAAGGTTTTTTCACAAAGTTAGTACAGCAATCAAGGCCTTAAATTCTCTAGCCTTATATTCTAACGTGTGATCACTAGAAATTGTTATGTATAAAATTACAAATAAATTTATAATGTATTGACAAAATCATTTTGTACTTGGCCAGAATACGTAAATTTCATAATGCATAACCTTAATTCAATGCAACTTTGTACAGGTTTAACTTTACACAGCAGAAGGTGTGTGGCGTCTATCATGCTATTTACATTGTTAACTGCCACGTGATTATAATTATATCAGTTATATCAGTCTGATATTAGTGGGATTGTTTGTGTTCATAAGTTGTAAGCTTCATGTAGTACATGAAGTTTTTCTTCTAGAAACCATAACCTAACGAAAATGGTTCAAGCAACTGTTTGTAAGGGAATGCTCATTATCTGTGGTACTACAAGACAGGTGGTGGTAGGCTACTAGGTAACAACAATAACCGAAATGCCCCCACTTTTAACTGTTAATACCGTAGAATATGAAATTCATTTTTGAGCAAATTCAGTATTTTATATCTAAAACCGGACTGAACTACATCTCGTGAAATTTCATCACGAAAAAGATCACTCTTCCCCCTTTTGTCCAATCAAAATGTTGTCCTACACTCTTCTGTACCTTCTTTCCCTCGTCCGTCGCATAAAATTACGAGCGATCCACAAAATCGACGGAATTGCAAAGTATTTTGCAAAAGACCTTGTTAGAATTTTGCAGAAATTCAATTAAAATTAGTGTTTGTGCAATCCTTCAATGCCTTTGTATTTTGAGTAGGCAGCTTCCTAGAATAATCACGTAGAGCTTCATTCATTTTGTTTTGGCAGATGTGAACAGCAGCTGCCCTTTCTTTGTTAGCAGAACAAATGTTTAGCGTTCAGATGAAAAGATAGCTGGAAACAGCCAATCCTGATTCGGCGTGTTTGAGCTTGTTTAGTAAAAATACTCATTCTTGAAAAATTGCGCGAAAGATGAACCAATCAGAACTTCACATCAAAGTCATTGATTCCGTTGAGCCAATCAACAGGCTCAGAGGTACCATGTGACATTTTCTGTAGACTGAAAAGAGATTTTACGCGCGAATTCAAAACATCCATCATTTGGCGCGCAATCAGTGAGGGCTAAGCAGACCGGTGAAGTTTTGGCAAACATTTTCATTTCATTTTTCGATAACCATGCTTTCTGTTCAGCAGCAACCAAGCACCGTTGGCTTTGCCTCAACTGAAGAGCTCATTACTAAAATGAAAGCTGCAGTTCGTGTTGAAGAAGCACCACCAATTGAACTCAAAGTAAGTTATGAACACAATCAATTACGTTGCATAACTCCTCCGTGACTTTTGTCTTGCCATTTCAATCTCTCGTGGAATATCGCTTAATTTCATTACGATTCAATATGTACATATGCAATTCCATTTCATGTGCTTTTCCTTCGCCTAGAAATCACAGAAAACTGCAAAATTCGATAACTCTGACGAGCCACTTCTCAAAGAAAATCCCCGCCGGTTTGTAATTTTCCCAATCCAATACCACGATATATGGCGAATGTATAAGCAAGCAGAAGGTAAATTTCATGTTCTCAAATTGAATTTCAAAATTACAGTGCCTCAATCATCAAATATTTTTTACTTTTCATATTCTTCTTATTTCATACTAGCTTCATTCTGGACAGCAGAGGAAGTTGATTTATCCAAAGACATCGGTCACTGGGAATCGCTGAAGGTAAAATACCTTGTTTGTTTATCTAATATCTAGTTGCTAAGTTGTAGCTAACATGGTGTCTTACTTTTAATTGACAGTCGGAAGAAAAACACTTCATTTCCCACGTTCTGGCGTTTTTTGCTGCTAGTGATGGTATCGTTAATGAAAACTTGATCGAATGCTTCAGCCAAGAAGTTCAAGTGGCAGAAGCAAGATGTTTTTATGGCTTTCAAATTGCTATCGAGGTAAGCAAAATGTTTCAATTGTAACTAATACTAATGGCCTGCACAACGAATCCATAAAGACAAATTAAGGCAATTTACTATCTCCGACTTCTTGCCCAGACTATGCTAAACTGACATTGGTTTTTGATTGAGATTTTCTCTTATGAATCTTGTTCCTTGTTGTTTTTATATATATACATTACAGCTACAGTTTTTCTATGAAACTAAGTTGAATTAGCAGTACAAACCTGATAATTAGTCTTCACTTCTAGCTTCCATGGTTAAATATATTCCACATTTATCTTTTTCTGCAGAATATCCACTCAGAGATGTACAGCTTATTGATAGATACATACGTCAGAGAACCTAAAGAACGAGAAAATCTTTTCAATGCCATCGAAACACTCCCATGCGTTAGAAAGAAGGCCATGTGGGCACTTAACTGGATCAACCCTGAAAAAGTACAATGATGGTTTTCACAGTGATCAATCCACTGAAACTATCTGCCCAAATATAATCATTTTCTCTTTTTTTCTCAGGCCTCATTTGCTGAACGAGTTGTTGCTTTTGCTGCTGTGGAGGGTATCTTCTTCTCTGGGTCTTTTGCCTCAATTTTCTGGTTAAAAAAACGGTACGTTGAAAGAGTATTTGAGCTCAATTGCTAGCATCAAAACTTCAGATACTTGTTATCAAGACTTTTTCATTTGTATAGGGGTTTAATGCCTGGTCTCACCTTCTCAAATGAGCTGATCAGTCGTGATGAAGGTTTACATTGTGACTTTGCCTGTTTGATGTTCTCACATTTGAAACACAAACCCAGTGAAGAGACAGTCCACAGTATCATCAAGGATGCCGTTGAAATCGAACAAGAATTTCTCACCGATGCATTGCCTTGTGCAATGATCGGTATGAACAGTACTCTGATGAAGCAATACATTGAGTTTGTTGCAGACCGTCTTCTCGTTGCACTCAATTGCTCCAAGGTGAACTACATTTTATGAAAATAAGATTTTAATTACTGTTATGTCAGGTTTTAAAGTAGCCAGTGTGATAAATCAACAAGATCTGATAATTTGTTTCACTGTTCCAGGTATACAATGCTGCTAATCCATTTGATTTCATGGAGAACATTTCACTTGAAGGAAAGACCAATTTCTTTGAAAAGAAGGTTGGAGAATACCAAAAGACTGGTGTCATGGGATCAATGACTGACCATAAGCAACATGTCTTTGTTGAATTGGATGAAGATTTCTAAAGTTTTAATTTTTTAAATTATACGCGGTTGAAATGTAAATAAAGTAAATTATTAATATTATTAATTTTACAGTAATGCTTTTATAATTGCTGCCAGCCATATTTTACGGTACAAATTGTTAATTGTACAACAAATATCAAATACAGACATTAAAGATTTTATGTTTTACAAAATTGGTTGTCAATAGCACTTTATTCATGCAATATAGATAAACATATTTGCTGAAAGAGCGGTTTATGATTGATTAAGTATGTTGTAGTAGATGATTGAATGCATTGTAGGATTGTTCAAGATCAAACAACATTTGCCTCACTTGATCATCAGTTAGTTCATCACTTGCTTTCATCGAACCAAGAGTGACAAGCCTGTAAAGATTCAATACAGCAGATTTTGATAACCATTCCTAGATGTAATGGAAACGTTTATCTTTATGACTTCCAGGCTTATAAATTACTAGCTGAGACATCCTCTGCATTGGGATTGAAAATTGAAATGTGCCTATAGTTTATACATAGTTTGGCAAGTACTTGAAATTCTAGTAAGATTTGTGATTATTTATCATACCATGTTTTCACTTTCACTTTGCCTTCAAAGTCTTCAGATAAAAGACTAAGTCGATTCATTGTTTCCATCAGATCACGTAAATCAGGGTGAATCTATATGGAGTTGAATACAAAGTTATGCAATTTAATGTGCCAATATGATATGCTATAGACAGAAGTTATTTTAACTGTATGTTTGCCTATTATCAAATTCCATTACAAGAATTTGCAAATAACATTTTAGAGCAACCACAATTTGTATAACTTGCATTAAAAGGTTCCTGCACAGCAGTTGTGTTTGGTTCTCTAGTTGTTGATTAAGGGATTTTAGGAGACACAGAAGTGGTATGTGATAACACAAGTCATGTTCAACTTGGTCCAATATGGAATTAGCCAGCCAATCAAGTCACTAGATCTACATTCATAATTTCATGCTTTACCAATTTCATTTTCATCATCACACTCTCTTTGCATTAAACAAATTGTACCTTATACATTTTGTGGTTGGTCCTTTTGGTAATAGGTATTTGTTATACTGTTAAAATGAGGGATCTGCCCAATAGTGCCCTTCGTTTAAGATTCAAAATAATACTGTAAGTGGTTATTCACTGCGGATATTGCAAAACGTCAGGGTAAATAAGGTCACACAATAGAGCGGCAGAATAAATTGAAGAAAATACAAGCTTTATTCAGGTTTCGAAATCTCGGTTCAAAGTGAAAACCCAATTGAAGAGTCTTTATTTGAGAAATTACATAACTATCCTGTATTGTCTGAAATCTACAATTGGAACAAGTGTTAAATTGCTTCAAAACATACCTCGTCCATAGCTTTGATTTGAAGTCGTAATTTGTCCATGATTGTGATAAAAAGCTATTTGAATCGAGATAGAAGAATTGATGTTCAGATCACATATTCATGCAACACTAGAATACCTTGAATCTTCTACTTTTAAATTTACGCTATTGCACTTGGTTGTACAGATGGGCATGGGGGTCGCATTTCAAATCCAATCAGAGCCAAACTTTTGTTATTGGATAACAGGAGCGGTCCACAGGCTACTTAATTTTTTGTTACAGTAACTTTTGATGTCATAAAATGCCCAAAATTGCTTTTTTTTTACTCCAGGGGGTATTTGTGCTCTTTCTTATAGCTGTAGGCCTACATTTTCATATCCTTATGCTACATTAGTAATCATGCAGCGGAACGAAATGCAAGTAGAACAAACTCTCCTTTCATGATCATAGTTCCTTTTTTCGAAAGGCATGAAACAACAGAGAAAATAAAATAAAACTTAGAACTGTAGGGTTGATTATGCAAAGAAAAGTCCGTCGGCATCCCCCTGTACTGAGTGTAGTATTTCACATAAAAATCCTTATTGTTTATAATCAACAGGGTAGAACGATGGCAATTTCACATACTTGAAGCTAAGCAAAGAGTTCGTGTTTTATAGACATGATTTGTGTTTTAAGTTTTTTACAATCAAACGTGGAAATCGTAGTTTTGCTTCAACTTGGAGCCAGAGTATTCGTGTTGGATATCGTGATTGAATTTTAAGAGAAGAACCTTCTGCTGTCTTGACAAACCGTGAAGTGTGACTATTTATTAGCACAAGTTCAATTGAAAGTAAATCAAAGATGGACAAGCCAAGCTCTTCATTATGAAAATAAATTTGTATTGCTACATAATCGAAATTTCAGACATGTTGCAGATAATTTAAAATTCAACATTTTCAATTTTTTAATTAGCTGTTGAAAAATCTCATTTTTGCATTGAGATAGACCTGAAATTGATTTCAAAAATGACAGAGTTGATGATTATTATATTACCACGTATTCTAAAATAAATTACGTATTTTTATTTGTGTTAATATGCTCTGTGAGTTGATTGAATGGAACAAAAAGAATGATACACTAAAATTAAGTAGGTTTTATTCTGACAGGATTGCACTCATTGAGTGTAACTGAATACTAGTAGTTTAAAATTCTTAACATTTTTTTTCAAGGTCAGGCTGTCTTCCCGTGTAAGCTTTGCCTCGCATTTTATTCCTTCTGCCTGGAAATCACTCTTGAACATAGATTTTGAAGTATAGTACAAGTTGCCAATATATTTAGTATAGACAAACAGGTTTACATGGAAACAGGACAGGGACTTGATTATTTAGCAATCGATTGTGTTTCAGTCAACATTTCATGGTGCAAAACCAGATGAATCTTAATTTATAACTGATTTAAAAGAATAAGCCTAAAACACTTTTAAGTCGATCTATCATTTGATAATTACCATGACAATGTCTGCAATTGATTTGCTTGTGTTTCCTTTGTCATCTTTGATTGTTATTGGTCGGTCCTCTCTTATTCTATCTAAAGCTGCAGGGCAATCAAGCTAAACAAAATACAAAAAGACCATACTCAGCACACAAAATAGTGATAGAGTGAAACCATCAAAATCAGCATTGCCATTTTCTATGAAGCTTTTAGATAGAATCCAAAAGAGTGAAATTTAAAGAAGCAGGGAGGAATTCTTGATGTTAGGCTTATAGGTCACTGAAAGAAATTTGAAAGACATTTTCAGATAGTAGACCAGAGGGGCAGACTCATTGATTTACATAATTTCTTCATTATATATTAACGTTTAGTTTGCTTGCTATAAAAGCAAATGTTTCTTGAATTTGATAGTAGATTTTTGCTGCAAGTAAAGACTTATTCTTTCGAGTAAAATGCTACAGTTTCTTTGTCGGTTGTGTCTGACCATAGTTTGTTGTGCACTATAAGTAGCAAATAAAATAGAGACAAAGGGTCTATTTATTCTCTTCATGGGACTTTCTACCTTAATGCAAATGTGTAAATGATTGGCAACAATTCAAGGTTGTACTTTTAGATTAAACTTAACATTTTGTAAGAAAAGAGAATTAATAAATGGACTGAAATTATAAATTCAAATACTGTAGATACCTTATATTTCAATGTGAACGCCTCTATCGTTGGAAAGTCACTACTTTGAACCTGTTTGAAAGCCGCCTGTGATAACATGAAATCAAGGAAAACTGAATACCATTAGTAGCAGGCTCAGGAAATTCCTAAATGCATATTATACTCTGAAATATCTCAAGCAGAAAATTTGATAAAAAAAAAATTAGCTACTGTATAATCTTCAGTGCCACGTTTGCTAATTTTTGGGCTGAAGGCACCTACAACCAACGAAAGAAGAGTACGACAAACTAATAAAGTGAATAAAATCTCTCAATCACAATAATTTACAAACTCATTTATCTAATGATGAAAGCGTTCATTTGTTTGAGAATTAAGAGCTATTAAAATCTCTAGTTCCAACTACAAATTCAAAATCTCCAAACATTGTGATGCAAATCCAAAATGAATAAGGAAAGCGTTTATCATTTATTTGATTTTCGAGTCTGTTAGAATTAGATTATGCATCAAATTCTAATTTTATTGGGGAACAATGATTTGGAAACTGAAGTAGTAAACACAAAGTTGATTGGTCAATAATAGCTCTGTGATAAAGTAGTGATGAAGATGGTCTGAATAGGTGTAACTTTTCACAACAAGAGAGAAACACTTCACCTGTGTTTTTGTCCTCATGGCACAAAAAACTTGGGGATCCTTATTAAAACTAGAGTAGTGCAAAAGTTGAAAGAATACCGATTTGATTAAATCCTGGAATCCTAAACAAAGTCTAATTGACGTTTATTGACAAATATTTGCACTTTTACAATGTTTGGTGGATTATTGTACAATCAAAAAAGGAGAAATTAATTCCCAGAATTTCGTTTTTGAATCAATGGTCAACAACAGTACAAATTCACTTGATTTGTCTTGCACTGTATTTACAAAATAAGTATTGAAGTATCCACAAGCCTAACTTCCAAACAATCTAACAAGCATGTTTTATGCATAATCTGGGCAAACAAAGAAAAATAATTCTGTGTAGAAAAGTGGGTTGTAGGCAAGTTCCTTCAGTAAAATCAGAACTGATTATCTCATGTACCTTATTAATACTAGATAAACTTTATCAAAGAGGATGAGTTTGGAAGGGGCATGGAGCATGATAAACACAAATGCACTTTGATTAAATTTTGAATACTGTTCTGAAACCTTCCATAATTATAGAGCCAATTTGAAGTCGAACTAAACACATTTTGACATTAGGTTCATAAATCATCACTTTCAAATACTAGACAATGAACGTTTACCTTGTATTGGACCAATAATTTTGAACAAGCGGCAGTATATCTGGAAATATCAAACAGAGAAGTGAGATATTAATTCTGGCGTTTGAGAAGTCAAGTTTGCATAGAAATTAACCAGATGTGAGTGAGAGAAGTTAAAGAGATCAAGTGTAAGAATGTACCATGAAACGTTAGGTGGCAATTGAGTGTTTCATCACCGGTTACTTGATTAGAATCATTTACATGATTTACATCACTGGACATATTTGAGAGAAAAGTTATTTGATTATTGATATTGGATGGAAAGCAAGAGGGATAGATTAATTTAATCATAGAGAGTGATACCACCATCGTACCAAAATAAAGAGCAATTGACAGAAGCTGACTTTATCTGAGTTTCGGATGCACTTGTTGAATTTGAGTTTTTTCTCAAGCACAACAGGCACACATTGACACTTTCAAGCAAAACTCATGCCATTTTTATTGTAATAATATAACCATTTTGTAACTCCTGAATATAATGAGTGTTAAATCTTGCAAACTATTTTTAAGGCAAAAGCTTGACAAGTCTTGGTTTATTGTTTGCATTTGGTTCTGATTTACATTAAATAATTTGATCAATTGTGCAACCTGAAAGTTTTATCGCTGTGACTACTGGCTACCATTTATAATCCATCAAAGTCTAAGGCCAGCATCATACATTGTGTTTTCCATTGCACCATGCCCGTTTTAGGAAGACACACTCCAGCAGCGTGTTTGGTAAAATGTCAAGTTAAACAGTGATCCACTCTTGCCAGAGCCGGACCTATTATATGATTGGCCTAAAGCATTTGTACAATGATTTCCTATATAAAATTTGATTCATTGATTTTAGCCCCCTTCTTCGTATAATCATATAATAATGGAAAATAGACAAATCGTCAAAAATTGCTATTCATTCAGCATTGACAAATTTGCCTTTACAGACAAGAATACACACACACACACACATGTAGCAAAATGAGCCAATTAGCTTTCTTGAAAAACTATCAAATTCATCTTCCTGTATTTTCGTTTTAAAAAATAATACCTAAGATCTGATCACTTTGCGAGATTAATGATTTGGTTTAAATGCGAAACTCGGCAATTTACTGATTTACATTTTTGAATGCTACACTATTCTAGCAGTATTTGAATTACGAGCAGAAAGTTAGCCTGCTGCATTGAATATTAGAAGAGCAGATCGATTGTTTCTGCAAAGACATTTCAGTTTTCCCAAGTGTTGGAATATTATAGATCAACTGACCATACAACTATGTGTTCAAGTATTTCATTCGACTTTCTGAAAGAGCAAACACAAACTAGCTTAACAACAGTAAATGTCATTAAGCAAATTCAACAAAGTTTACGCTTCACATGAAAGTAGCAAAAAGGCCTTACTTAGTTAGGCTCGGATGATCTCCTACCGATTCAGTCTTATTATTTTAATTTGAAAAGTTAAATTATTGCTACTAAATAATATATTATACATGGAGTATGACTTAGCTCATGAGAAGTTTACTTTAAATTCAACGATCTGATTATTTCTTTAAAAATATAAAATTCCAATTCTAAAATGGCTTATTTTTAATAGGGCCTTATTTAGTTTGTGCTTGGAGTGCTTATGCCTTGATCCGGACCTGATTCTTGCAAAAGGTGTCAAATATCCCATTAAAAGCTTGGGTTAAAGTTGCGGGAGCCCGTGAATCGAAAGCAAAAGCATTTTCCATTAAAGAATTGATTTGATTGAAATTCTTTGTTATCATCAGATCATAGCCTGTGTGCAGACAGACTTTTCCTCTTTGTACAGTCCATCTGGACATTGGCCAACAAAATCGTATTTGTACTGAATTCCTACTAAATCAAAACCTGCAAAGGGTGGTTTGCAGTAATTGATCCAATTTGCATTGTTTTGACGAATTGAAACTAGCTGTGTTGTTTTGTTCTCACATTTTATTAGCCAATCAAAACGCACTACAAAAAATCTGGTAGAGGAAGGAGCAATTAGAACACGATTTTGCTGGCCAATTCGCAGACGGACTATACGAAGAGACAGTCTGCCTGCACGCGCAGGCTATTGAATCAGTGTTGAAGGGTAAAACAGTTTTTTGCAATCCATTAATTTGAAGAAGGACCGATTTGGAAAAGTGAGCAAAGGAAATTACTACTTTCGCTGATGGCTCTTCATGTTGACAAAAGAGGTGAATAGTATCGGCAAAGCTTCTTTTTGGACCATTACCATCATTCATATGCGTGAAAAGAATACAAACCATTGGATAGAAACCACACACCAATCTCTATTTGTATACAGATTCAGTAGCAGTACAGCGGCCAAGATCAGACAATTTGAAAACAAAATGGAAATATCAACAGTGTGGTTATGACAACTACAAAGTTTTGAAGTAAACTCAACATAGAAACCAATGTGACAATATATGGGATTATTGGTGTGTATGTGATGCGCTTGTTATAGAGTTGCATTCAAATCTAAATGCTACACATAGAAGTCTAAATGTACATCTATTGAGTGCACAAAAACATGAGATATTCATCTAACAGATTTCAGACTACGGCAGGGCTGTTGCTGAAATAATATTTTAAATCTCTCAAGCAGCTTTAATTACTTTCTGTAAGATTATGCCTTTAAAAGGCATTGATTTAGGTAAAAGACATATTTTCTATTCAACACCTTGTCGTTAATTGAAGTGATTGTTACATGAAAAAGGGAGATTAGTGTCTGTTCTTAGTAAGAACAATCACTTATGCAGCTGGTTTGTGAGGCAACTATCAGGCACTGACATTTGAGGGCTAATCTGAGGTGTTGGCAGCAATTGTACCTGAGTTACTCTAAGAAATGTGATGAGCCATAGAAACAACACATGAAACTAGTGCTCCAAAGCCTGTCTTTGGAATTCCCCAAAAATAATATTTTCAACCATTTGATGCTAATACTTCAAAATTTGTCCCTTCTAATAACAAATACATTTGATCTAGAGTTGATCAAAAACGTTCAAAATTAATCTCTGGAGATTGATTCTAAAATACACTTCATTCACAAGAAGCCCAATCTGTAAGACAAAATGACGACACCTTTTTCTGGTCAAAAAAAAAATTCAAAATATTCACGTACCACTCAGTATTCAACAAAACCTGAATTTTCAACTGGTTGAGCTTGGAAGTGAAAGAGCTATTCAGCTGAAAACTGATGCAAGATCATACATAGGTACTTCTAGAGTACTTACTCTTTAGGTGTGACTGTGTCCTTGATGTATGCTTTTTCAAGACATTGTAATGTATTGACAACAGCAAATAGATCTGCCATATTGTCATATCTAAAGAAGATGAACAATCAATTAGTAATTTGGTTATTCTGTGTCGGCTTTGACTTTACTTGGCCTACGTTTTTTCTGCATTCTCTTGTAGGAATTCTAGAATTTTTAATTCTAGAAAATTCCCAATGCCAATAACATCAAATAACAGCTGTATTCCAGACTAGCTCAAATGAATCTTTTATCCTGCATTGTGCGACATCGCAGGCAAATTTGGGCCACACAGATGTCACTGAAGCTTTTCATACAACGAAAAAATAAATCGTAGGAATTGTTTCTACTTTTTGTAATTTGCTCAAGCGAAAAACATCTCGAACCAATCAGAGCTGTATAATAATGTTGTCTGTTGTCATGGTAATATTATGCAAGGAACGTAAAAGGAAAGTTTGGAGATGATGTTCATTTCCATTTGCTGTGACTCCCTCAACTTTTAAATTTGCTTTATTTGGAAACAGGCATTGCGTTTTGAAGCAAATCATTTGAGTTTTCATTAACAAACACATTTAATAATGATATTTATCACTTGAATTCCAAAGCCCTTTGAAATTCAGAGTTTCAATCCATTTATCATCCTTCAGAATGCGTATTGTGTGCCAATTTTTCTCAATAAATTCATGTTCAAGTAAGTCATTCTATTTTTGTTGAAAATTTTCATATACATACATCAAAGCTGATCATAACTTTACAGGGACTTTATTCATCTTCCAATTAAAAAAAAAACATAACGAATTCTTGCAAAATCAAGTACAAAACTAGTTGGTTTTGTAAGCAAGATACTTTAATAATGGCCAGTGAAGTAGCCAGACACAAAACACCATGACAGTTTTCATTAGTGTCAGGTTTCAACGATAGGATTTGTTACAAGTGGAAATGAGCCTGTAAAATTTTCGCCAAAAAAGAGCTGCAAATTTTTTGCTGCAGTGTATTTTTGTACAAGTGGAAAGCTTGCCACCCCCCCCCCTCCCATGTACATGTTCATCTTGTGACACATGATTTCCATGTGTGACAGAGAATTAGACATTCTATGCACGTGCTGCTTAAAACTTTATTTGGGCTTAATTGGAGGAAACTATAAATTGTTTGAATAGTACCATAAGCATTTCTCAGAGGCCTTATTTCAAGATGAGATGTTTTATAGCTAGATCAAGATTCAAGAGCAGCTCCCCACTCTATTACGATAAGTATTTTCCAGTGATTTTGAAAATATAGAAGGCCCTGCCTGCTATAAATTTTTGTTCGAATTTAGGCTACATATTTGATGAGGAATGTGTTGCTTGTTACCTTACTTTCAGGGCTGTGTCAGTTACCAAAAAAAGTAGTAAATTGACACTGAAAGCCTCTTAATTCTTAGAAAAGCAACAAATCACCATGCATTCAGTTTTTGATTAAGAATCCATGTAGTATTCATTGAAATAATATCTAGTGACTTTTACCTGAAAGTTACAGGCTACAAAGCTGATAATACCCAAAGGTATGGTTACAATCTACTTTCTAATAAAAGTATCTAGCTAGCATTTAGGTTCCTCAAAAAGTAGCCGCAACTTCATTACTTTAAACAAAAGTAATTCCTGTCCGGCTTAATTAGCACATCAGAAGCATATGGCTAGTCTTAGTTCTCTGTCTTACATATTCCAAAGTAACAATTCCCTTATGGTATAAGTGAGATTGCTGACCCAATTGAGCTGCATTCCCATGCAACATTTTACATTTCAAGAAAAAAAATATTGAAAGCAATTGGTAGTCATAAACACACAAACTATTACAATTTGAGTAAGTCCAACAAGAAGTTGGATTTCTTTCTAATGGAAGGTTGATTTGGTTGTAAATTGAAAGGCTTTCTGTGAGAAATGAAATCACTGCATGCAACAGCTGATGCTTGTATAATAAATACTTAAACTTCATTAAAAAGTTAAGTATGATGATAAAAGGATCAAGCCCCAAATTAATAAAACCTTACTTCTCTCTGTCTCTATTAGATGAATACAGCTTCACTTCCTTGAAAATATAACACAATCACAAATTAGACAATTATAATCAAAGTTCATATCTATAAATGGCAGCAGTGTATCAACATAATGGTTTGAAATAAACAATTTGAGTAAGGAGTGCAATTGTTTCTGCTTTAGAACAGTCCAATGACCTATGAATAACATATCACAGCTAATAACTTAGATTAGGTTTAAAGGGTGAATACGGTAGTCGTAGTAGGCCTACCAATAGCAAGAAAATTACAGTAAATATCAAGAATGGAATTGGACCTAATGCAAAAGACATTTCACCGACATTAAAACATGGTCATACTGGCAAATATATGCAGGCAAAAAATAGTTGCAAACTGGTGAATAATGTGCACAAATCACAATAAGGGGGGATTGGATCCAAGATCATCAAGATGTAAGCTGGTTGAAGAAACCTCTTTTTGTGTGATCAAATTATTGCTGGAGAGCTATGTTTGTAATATATAAGACAAGAATATCTGGCTGCTGGTGATCAGATTCTTACTTTGCCAAATATTTTTTTAAGATAAACTGTCTATCGCATTAATCAACTTCATAGAAAATCACAACATATTTTTCACTGTGTAAAAAGTAATGAGCTTTTATGAGATGCATGGTTGTTGATTTTATACTCAAAGCAAAAAGCTTTTCCTCGCATCATCAAGGTTGAGCCTTTGTTCAATCACTTGAATAATGAGCACTTCCCTTTCAATTCTAAGCCATTCTAGTCTAGCCATTGCTTATGTACTCCAAGCAAGGCCGTGTTCCCCATGCAATTGTCTCAAACATTTCATACTGTGTATCCCTTCAAGTAATGCTTGCTACGATAGCCTTGTTTTTATTTCGATCAAAAGCTTAAACAATAGCGGCATGAATAATGACAATAATCAATCTGCGATTCCAAACCTTGAAATGAATTCCTTACCTCTAATAATTCTGACCTCATGCCTACAACAACAAAAATTGCAAATTTCAATGAGTAAATAGAAATGTGAATTGTAAATTTGAAGTTTTATGTTCTCCATTATTGTAGAGTCTCAAAGTTCAATGCAAAGGGATTGCTTTTTTTTGCGATGTAAAAGTATGATTGGTAGATGAAAGAGTTTATTGCAATTTTATATCCAGAAATAAAAGAGCAAAATCTAAATAAATAGTTTGTTAGATTCTAATGCAATTCAAACAGTTTGTTATTTTGCAAATATCTTTGAAAGATATTTTGGGAAGAGCTATAGGCCCATCTTATTCCTGAATTGCAATCGAGAATTTGCATATTTCAAACCATGTGTGTGCAAGCAAAAAAGTTATTTATAACATTTCTCTTGATTTGACTTGAGTTACTCAAATCTGTAAGAAAAACTTTTCGTGTCAGGAGTACTTGACCGTCTACTTGGCATTTGAAAGGCTTTTGCAATTGAGCTTCCTCATGCAAAGTAGTCAAAACTAATGTGCTTTTCTTGCGCCACTCTCGTGTTTGACTGACAGTGGCCTATAGGACCAAAACTGGAACCAAGATTTTCGGTTAAACAATATGACTTTTCCTTTTTTATCAGTTAGAAGATATTTAGCATTTCTAGGCTACATACTGTATATTCATTTTACGCTATGTTTATCTGCAAATATTATGAAAAACAACGTCAAATTTTGCTCACAATCACCTAGATCAGAGATGAAATCAGACATGTTCCAAATAGACTGAACTTAGTCGACTCAGTTGATTTTCAATCAAATTTCAACGGAAAAAATACAAATACTAGAATTCCTTTCCTTCAAAAAAGACTGAAATCCGTCAATCGACTGAAGAATTTCATGTCTGTAGATAAAACTCAATTTTGCTCTGCATGATGAAAGCAAGAACAATCCAAAACTGTCGATAACATGAAGGTTGAGGTATTGTATTTTTATAATCACTTGTGTTTTGAATATCAATATATTTTCAATATTTCTAATTTGATTTTGTAAGTTTTGAAAATTAGTAAGTCTTTATTTCATTTCTGATGCATTTGCTATGGTGCAAGATGAAAGATCATGCTACGCTACTAATTATTTTGTTTTATCAATCAAATTGCAAACTTTTATTTGCCATCAGTACCTTTCCAACAGTTTGCAGAAGAGGAAACTTTTCAACCAGATCTCGGGGGCGCCTACAGAAATTTGTCTGCAGGCGCAGGCAGTTTAACAAATTTTGCCTTTTTGAAAGATGGTAAAGGGCTTTTTTTAAAATAAAAATCTGTTGTGAGACCTTCACAAACTTATAGGCCTACTTGAAGTGTCTGCGGGGAAAACTTTTGTAGGCGGCTTGATTGAAATATTCAAAATATTATCTCGGGGTAGCCCTGTTGTACTATGCATACAGGCCTTTCTACTATATATTGTTAGGCTATAAAAGACACAGAAACCTAATCATTGCCTGCAACATCGCAATTCAATTCTGAAGACCAGCCAACCTCAGACAATTGAAAACCTGAAGATTTCGAAAATATTTACATGTTTGGAGAACTATCGAGAGATTACAGTGACAAAATGAATTTAATGAATATTAGGGATTATACCTATGAGGGGATATCGTATTTCTTGTATTTGTGAAGCCTTAAAAATATTCTTCAAGGCAATTTTGCTGCTCAAATTGATATGTTGACAAAGAAAATTATCAAGAAGAAATAATAGATAACCGTGAGCCTCACAGTGAGACCGTAAGAGTTGATTCTGACTCAAATACAGCTCGCCTATGTAGTGGATTGTTTTAATGTGTATTGTTCTGTGATAATGTATTTCTTCTGTTAACTGTAATGCTTCCGTTTGTCTTCACATATTTCTTGTAATGTAAATAGCTATGCCTTATTGTAATTCTCCCTCTTCGTGTTTGCCCTAGCCTGCTCGCAGACTCTCCTGAAATTGAAACTCGGTGAAACAGTAGAGACTGCTAAACGGTGGCCAAAACCTTGTTCTGGCAGTTAGAGAGAGGATGTGATAATTGGTCACAGCTATTGTTTTTCAATTGTCTTTCCTGGGCTGTGATTCGTCGCCAGAAAACCTTGGCGTCAAATCACAAGCTTGGAAAGACAAATGTTTTCACACATTTCTACGTCCTCTGTGAATTTGCCAGAACAAGGTTTTGGCTGCCGTTTAGCAGACTCTACTGTTTCACCGAGTTTCAATTTCAGGACAATCTGCAAGCAGGCTAGTCTGCCCTTCGTGGCGACAACATCAAACGTACTAAACTGGTCCACCTTCATAGAGGCTCTGTAATTGAACGGTCATATTCAACCCTTCCTCATCCTCTCCCCGTTGTTGGCCAGCCAAATACAACACAATCAACTATTTATGTATGTGGTTTATGTATCTAATATCTCGTTATAACTATTCCACACTAGTCATTTTTGTCAGTGAATGTGGACTTGCACTTGAGAATGGTATGATCACTGAGAAGTGAACAATGCAAAGAAAATTAGACAATTTATGAAACAATTGGTAGAATTTGATATTCTTGGATTCATTGATGTTACATACCTGCGTTGTTTTGAGTGGCTAAACTGGAGTACATTGTCTGTGTACATCGATTTCTAGGTAAGTATTTCGTTTTTTCTGGCGTCAACAGATGTAGCCTCATTTACACACACATTAATATCATGATACAGCCTCTGATTCAAGATTACGTCACGTCCATGTATGGTCACGTCTCATCAGAGTCTGATTTGATCCGATGAGATTCGATCATTCCGCTGGTTGTCAACATCAAATTTAAATCCTGCCCATTTTGAAGATTATTTTTCAACCCTTGGGATGGTAATTTTGATTTTACAAAGTGTCCCGGGTGATCGTATCATCAGCGAATGATGTGATGAATGAACTCGTAGCTGTCATCATACTTGACGGAGCAAAATGCATAAATTTAAAGTTGCGGAGCTAAAGTAAATCTAATTTTGTGGTCATAAATGAATGTGTTATTTGCTTCACGGTGGAAGAAAACTGATATTTTTTATCAAAACAGAAAATTTATACAAGTCTGACTGAAGCTAAATTGTTTAGCGCAAAAGTACTACATAAATCTTGATTGTAATTCTGTTACATTCTCATGTCACGTGACATGCCTTTTCGTCGTCATCAGAATGATTATCACAGCATGCTGTTTTGCTGTTATGCTGTAAGTGAGGGCATGGTGACAACTCTCTGACGCCATTTTCTAGCCGCCTTCTCTGTTCAGAACAGCGCGTGTGTCGTGTGTGGCAAGTCAAACCGTAGCTCAATTTTTCGTTGGTTTTTTAGGCATTCTGAATGATGGAGACGTTGAATGCACTGTTAATGGAAAAGAAAAATCTTGGTTCTTCATTTGTCCATTGCCATGCCCTACTTCAGCAAGGTAATTAGCTGGTTGCGATTTGATTTTCTTCCAGCAAATTTCGTAGGAGTTTGTTTTCACATCGGTCGAACTGTTTACGTTTTTCTTTTGATTTATTTGATTGAACGGGTACTTCGGTTTTGATTTCGGTCGAGATTTTGCTTGTAGCCTGTCAAATGTCGCAATTCATGTACATTCATGCAACTGATTGTTTATTTATTGGCATTCCGTTGACGGGCGTACAATTCATTGCCTGTCGACGTTGCTCTTTGTTTGGTCATTTGGACATTAATGTTGATCGCTATGTCTTTGTGGCGAGTTTGTTTGAGCAAAAATACTGCTCATGTTCAACTTTACATAGCTTGTGCCACTACTATCGAATTACACTGATTTACAAACAATCTGGTTGAATCTGCATCATGAACATTAGCATCCCAGTTGACAATAATACTTCAAGTAATTTCTCCCATGTCAACTTCAAACCTATTTTAGCTGCGTTCAGAAAGGGTTTTTTTGAACACTGTTATAATGCACGGTCATCGTGAATTAATTTTGCATTTCCCACACAGAAATCAATAGACTTCAAATGAAAGAAAGTGAGTCAAATGGTGCATGTGGCTCTGAATCTCAAGAACCAATCAGCGGATCTTCACCCTCTTCATCTGCTGCAAGAGATAATCCTTTCAAGACAAAAGTATTGAGGAAGCCAGGCGATTATGTTAGCGAGCAAGTTATCAAATTATCTGAGAAAGTATTTGTTCCGGTCAAAGAATATCCAAGAGTAAGTTTAAGGAATGGATGGGAAATGTTTTTATACCTTATAATATGCAGTGCTAATCTATTCTCTCTCCCTGTCTGTAGTTTAATTTTGTTGGCAAAATACTTGGACCTAGAGGAAACACACTTAAAAGGCTTCAAGGGCAAACAAGGACAAAAATGTCTGTGCTTGGAAGAGGATCCATGAGAAGCAAGGAACAAGTAAGTCAATATTCACTTCAAGAATTCTAACAATGTTCTAGAACATCAGTGATGTAGCATGGATGATAACGCATTTGAACTGCTTTTGGGGCGTAGCAAACCTGTTTCGTCCAAATTTTCTTTGACACTGTTACCCTGCTTAAATAATGTACTCTGCCTTTTGGCATTTGTAAAATCTTCAACCTGTTCGCATTAATAAGTATGTGGTGCTTTTTTGATTTCTCCTCCATTGATGTGACAGGAAGAAGAATTGCGTAACAATGATGATCCAAAGTATAGTCATCTGAACGAGCCATTACATGTTTTAATCGAAGTGGAATGTGGACAGAGTGATGCACACATGAGGTTAGCTACTGCAATTTCAGAAGTTAAAAAGTACCTCACACCGGTAAGTTGGATATCATGTCAGGTGCTCGACTGCTATAGAAGCGCTACTTTCTGGAGGTTTCACAGTTCCAGCTTTAATCATTGACCTATAAATGTTAAGAACCCATTTAAAATTGCACTGACAGAGATCAAAATTCAACAGCTCCCTGATTTGTCATATATATATATATATATATCGTGACAGTATGAATATTAGTTGTCCAACTTGGTTCAACTTGAAACCTCAGTTAATATCGCACCTACCTACAGAGCACAATATAATGGTCGCCATCTGAAATTAGCCGAATAATACTCTCCCACTGACAAACAATTTTAGTCTGGTCTGACATTTTTGTACAACTCATTCAGGCTAATTTATGCATATTCCTCAAATCAAGCAGACATTGATACAATTCAAATAAAATTATTGAATAGCATTTCCTTGTTTTATTGCTCTGCTTTTGATGCATCATCTCTTCAGTACATATCTTATTTTATGTTGAAAATTGAAAAATGCCAACCATTTTTAGCTTACATTTATGAGAGGTGCACCAGATCAAAAAATGTCTTATAAAGATTGAAAGTTATATTATGCTCTGCTTACCTATTACTACATTTTTTCTCTTGAGACCAGTATCGGTTTCTATGATAGTCAACTAAATTTCCAGACTTCATATCACTCCTGCTAGTATCATAATCCCATCAATTAATAAAAAATCCATTTTTGACCCCATTTTTTCATTTTGTCACATTTTGTGATACAGATACTGTATATCAAAATTATGTTTGATACTAAATCTCACAGGTTATTTTGAAAACACAATTCATTTAAAAGAATTAGAAGCAAAAAAATCAATACATTGACATCTTTGCTAGGTCAAAACTCTATAATTTTGAAAAAATTGTATTCCACCCACTTTGCAACAAAATTTGTGTTTTCAACATTGAATTTGACCAGCAAGGAGTTGAAAAACGATGTTGGATCTTGTACGGATAGAAAATTGAGTTTTATTTACTGTTAAAATATCATTTTGGTAATGTAAGCACTTTGAAGAAGTCACAAGGCCTGTTGAATAATGGTTTCCACGAGCATATCATATCTCAGTTCAAAGCTATATTTTTGCCCATTGTTGACGTTCCGCACAGTATCACAATTGTCAATTGAACCACAGTTGTGATGTAAATGTTGATCCACTACAATTATTTGTACATACTACTGTATTTAAATCATAGGAAAATGATGAAATTCGACAGGATCAAATGCGAGAAATGGCATACATTCAGAGTATGCAGGAGCCTGGTGCCCCTTTACCACCTGTAGCTGCTGCACCAAGAGGCAGAGGCAGACCCTTGATGAGGGGTGCCCCATTGAGGTCTGGTTTACCACCAGTTGTAAGAGGTGGGTTCATAATGTTAACTGATGTATGTTGCTGGCAAACAAAATATGTCTGTCTTTTTATCAGGAGTCCTTTGAAATCAACATAGTTATGCAAAGTTCCTCTTATCAGAAAACTTGTTGATGGTTCTAAATTATCAGTACATGAAATGAATTTTTCAGATTTTTGCAGTAAACATAAATGGGGTATCCGTGATTAAACCCATTATTTTGAGAGAAAGCAGTTTGTAGGGAAAATATGAGAGAATTCATAATAAAGATGAAGACTAAGAACTCAAATTTTGTCTCTCGAATGGATGTGTTTTATTTTAAAATCATGGATGCAAACTTTCTAGAACATATTTGCACTAATAGCTGAAGTATTTTCAACAGGTCGCCCTGGCCCTGTTCCTCGTCATGGTCTTGCTCGTCACTCTGCAGCTCCTGATCCATATGTAAGTATTTTCCTCTACTGTAAAAGTTACTTTGTTCGTTTGTTGTTGCTGTCCTGTTTCAATTCAGTGTTTTTACCATTTGTTCGTGTTGTAGGGCTATGATGTTTATGATGCTGGGTATGATGCACCATTCGCAGAAGCAGGGTGAGTATGAAACATCCAATCTTTTCAACAATATTCACACTTAGCTACAGCCATGATGTCAATAGGTGGGATTGCGCTCCTTGTCCTCTTTCTTCTTCGCTGGTAATTCTTTCTTATGTGTTAATGTTTAATAAATGAATATCGATCACTTAAATCTAAATTAATCTTTCATCTTATATTGTTTTAATATTATTTCTGCGGAAGAACAAAAAGTGGCCCATCAATCAAGATGATGATGATTTTCCACAAATTGTATTTTGATTTATTATAATTCTAGAGAAAATGTTTACTACGAATATGAGGCTGCAGAAGACTATGATTATGGAGGTATGGTATTGACAGAGAGTTCACCTATGGTCAATTAAAATTTGCTTTGTACACAACCTCTTTATTTCTTCAGACAAGCTTTAACCAATAAGATATTAAGAAATTCAATTTTTAAAGTCCTCAATGTATATCAAACTTTAGCTAAAAACTGAAGTATCACTGATTGCTTTTTAAACATATAATTCACCTAGAGTTTTAAACAATACAGCATTGTATTTCAAAATGAATAGGGAATCCGCTTTTGGATAATTTCTATTTGTTTATTTGAATAAGCCAAATGTTCTTGGCATCAACTCTAATGTAAATTGCTTTTTGCTCCAGTATGCATCTCAACTTAATCTTGACTGAAGTATAGAGTATCTAATCAATGATGTAAAATTCAATTCTACTAATACTAAGGTTAATCTCTAAGGCATACAGCACTCTCACATTGTCACCCTTTCTCTGGTGTTTAAACCGTATTAGCAAATGACAATAAGTAACACTAAGCTTTTAACCCCAAATGAAGTAACTCATTTCAATATTCTTATAAATATTTCACAATGATTTTTAGCTAATTGTCTTAATCCAATAATTGTTTCTCTTGTGCAGCCACCACAAGCCAAGCTGTCTATCCTACGTCATCCTATAAATCACCAAGTGTCCGTCCTGTTAAAAGGGTGATACGTGAGGCAACATACCCTTACTAAGCATTGTATTATCACCGACAATTATACATCGACCTAAACACTAAAACACCGTTGTGTTTCAAAATGACACTTATCATGGAAAAGCTATGTCTATCGCGCATTAATATTAATATTCAATTAATATGTTAAACTGTATTTGTCACTTCCACCCTCTTGCCCAAAACCCCATTTAAATCTAAGTATAATTAACCCGTCAAAATTATATTAGAATTTAAAAATTGATTTATTAATCAATAAGTTATTGATATGGAAATAAAGTTCTGAGATTATGTCATTGATTATTAAATTATAAACATTAGAGGATTAAATGTTATTCTCCAACTTATCTAATAAAGGATATATAAATTTTCATAACTAAATATAATGTGATAAAACCAATCAATTGAAATATCTAAAAAAAGCATTATATCAACTCTCTTTCTCTCTCTAAAAATATATGAAAATTGCCAAACTAATAATTGATTGTGTTGTTGTCAAATACTGCTCTAACTCCTTCTTCAAAATGTTTGATTTTAACTAATGCTCATAAAACATATCTAAATCAAAACCTCAATCCCAACTCCTAAATAGCTTGTTTAATGACCATGTTTTGATTGTTTATATACCACGAAGCAGGTAACTAAACTTACTGCATACAAACAGTTCTTAAATGCCAACATAATAACACATTGATTTCTAAACTGTATGGGTAAGAGGGTGTGCCCATCAAAATAATGCTAAAATAGAGATAGCAATCACCATTTTTTATCCTTCACTCATTTGTTAATCAGTCACTTGTAAATTAAAGATATCGAAGTTTGATCAGATTGTATTTTTGTAAACGATATCAATTTTGAAGAAGTCTTTTGATAAAATAGAACTAACTCTTGTCTCCTGTTGATTTGTTGCTATTAGGTACATTTGTATGTGATAATAGATTACCTTGATGCTGATTTGGTACTAACCTCATTCATTGATCATTCAAGTTTGAAAATGAATAATTGTTCAGCTCAATTGCTGCACAGCATAATGTTGAGACCTGTAAATCTCTTCAAACTGCTCCATGATAACTCCGATGACTAAAGAAAGTATCTACTTATGTTTTGTTTGATCACCACAATTTTACTTTGCCTTATGCTGTTAAAAACGTGCAATGTCCTAGACTTGGTTATCGACTTTGACAGTGTTATTATCTTGAAGTGATCAATCTCACGGGTGATTACTTACTTCGCAGTTAATATTTATAAACCCATAATTACTAAATTCGATGCACACTGTCTGTTTCATGTAATCTTTTATGTGTATGCAAACTTCGCACACTCACAAGCTGATATAAACGTATCATCTTGATATCTTTGCACAATTATTTGATATAAATTCAACTGCTATTATGATTTTAGAACTGTTGAACAATAATTCGCTGTATATTAAACACATTAATATCTGTGCATAGAAAGCTGGGCGTTGATCGATTAAACTTCAAATAACGAATCTAACTTTTTCTAACTGTGTTCTGTTGAATGTGTGTTATGGTGACATAAGAACCTACCAATGGAAGATCTCCTTAAACAGCAAATGACCATTAAAGATGCCCATTGAGGTTATCCACTCATAATAGGTATGGTATATGCCATAAATTCACACATTTACACCTCATAACATTATTGGTCAGAGATATTTTATATCGGTAGATGAATATTAATGTATAATTTCCTAAACAACAAACGTGATCCATTGTGAAAAGTTCAGCTAATGATATCACTTATGACTGAGAAACAATCTGATGCTGCTGAAAGTAGATTGCGGTCAGGTAAAATTTATAAAGCAATACCTTCCAATATATCTTAGCCAATGCATGTTATGTTAACACATAAAATCTAACAATGTTAATCACGTCAAAATTACGGCTAGTTCACTGGAAGATAAACAGCTTGTAGGAACTACTTAAGCAAAGCAAGTATGTTTTGCCTTGTCTCATATAAATATTTTTCCTCTAGGTACTGCCATGATGGGCAGATGACGCCCAGAGAAGAATTTGGTTTTTTTAAAACAGAAACCTATAGCAAATCGATCAGTGCCACTGTGATGCAATGGATGACAACTTTTTTGAAGGTGATATTCTATTGTGTGGTGTAACACTTCAAAACTCAGTCAACTTCTTATCATTGATGGTTTTTTTTTACTATTGCGACTATAATAGTAAAAGTAAATGCAAGTAAAGGAGTCAGGAAATAAGACGGTTTCTACTTCAAAAAGGTGTTAATTCCTCATCAGGAAATGCCTGCCAGCTCACCTAAAATGGTTATTTGTATATAGATAAGCTTACCCTTTGTGCTTTGAATCGTTTGTTAGTGCCTCACCTTTTTTGTATTTCTAGCCTTATGCTATAGCTCATCTTATAGCGTTGTTAGATTCTACTCATTGTAGATGAGTTGAATAATTTGAAAAAAGTGATTATGGTTGAAGGTTGATTGTTTCAAGTAGAGTTGAGTTATGAGATGTTTGTCGAGGGGAAAGTTCATCAATTGGTTTACAAGCTCTAGTGGTGGATGTGGTTAACAGACGATAGCAAACTATGTGTTCCTCACAAGCAATGGATAATGTACCTCCATTTAATTTTCCTCAATTTATTTTCGATTTGTCAACCGTGGATTCTTTTCAAGGTGCTTTTAAACGTGGTACCAACTATGATCAATGGTCTTGGTACATCATCCAACAACACTTTTAATGTTGATCAACCTCCCAAAAAGAAGCCAAGAGTCAAAAAGGTGACTGCAAGTGTCAGGAAGAAGAAGAAGAGACAGGAGAGAGTTACAAAAAAGACACCTTCCAAATTCGAAGAGGCCTCTTTCAAAGT
The DNA here is from genome assembly GCA_025505365.1 of Haliclystus inabai. Classification (NCBI taxonomy): domain Eukaryota; kingdom Metazoa; phylum Cnidaria; class Staurozoa; order Stauromedusae; family Haliclystidae; genus Haliclystus; species Haliclystus inabai. The sequence goes on from JANVCG010116512.1 coordinate 29,321, forward strand.
CGAAAGTCGACTGGATATCCTTGAAAAGGCAAACATTGAACAGCAAACATTACATACTAGTGTGATTTCCCTTACCAAAATGGCTACCTGTAGTTTCGTCAGAAGTGTGATAATGCTTCGAACAGTCCCAATGTCGATGGCACAGTCTTGATTAACGTCGAAGAGCTTGAGACTGTGATCAGCTTGTTAGCTTCAGTGAAACAATGTTACCTAGACTACCAGGAAAGAGTTAAATCATTGAAGGTGATGACATCATCTCTAAGAGAGATCAAAATGGTTGCCCCCGAAAAACGAAGAACATCACTGTGGACACTAGTAATCTACCCATGAATCAAGGCGGGGAAATTATGCGAAGGATATTTCAGGAACAAAGGTTAGAGCATTTCCCTAAAGTGCTTGAAAATCTTTCTTATGGATGTGTGAATAATCGTAATTCAATCCTGGATCACGATGTGTGCTGTTAATTGGATGAACAAGACCAGGTACATATGTGTTTTCAGAAACTCCTCTAGACTGTCAACTTAGAAACAGCTAATGAACATTAGTTCTAAAAGGTCGCGCATGATTTGTAGTTCCAGTCTCAATGGTGCACAAGAGTACTTGACCAAAGAGGAGTTATTTACAAACAGGGTATGGTTAAAATTACTGGAAAATGACATTGTGACCGTACTCAAACGAAAAGAAGAAGAAGTTGAACAGCGCAATAGAAATGACTTACTTGAAGCCGGAAAAAATAGATTTCAACTTGTAAATATAAAAAAAGAATGGCGTGGATTTAACGCCGCAGTAAATTAGGCTGAAATCGCAGTAAATCTGAGCTATAACAGCAGTAAATTAGTG
>JANVCG010116513.1:0-13886 GCA_025505365.1 Haliclystus inabai
GGCTAGGCCTTCATTTTGAGTCTTGTTACTTGTCCCTTTTGGACATATGATTTGGCACATCGACAAGTGATGGTCAAAAAATGATAATAGACTGATATTTAAAAAACATCCGATATATTAGACCCACATTACAAACTGTGTATGTACTAGCAGACATATTTATTTTAGTAAAATATCTCACCAATGAATAGAAAAAATTATATAATACTTTCGGCACTCATATTGACTATTTTGTTTATGCTCACATTGATAGATCATAAGGATCATACAGAGGAATTGGTTTTAAATAAAATCGAACGAAAGAAGCAAATGCAACAAGATCGAGCAAATGCCGAGTTTGAGATGCTCAAGGATCCTTCAACTAATAAGATTCCAAGGACTGCTGCTATTGAAGCCTTCAAATCAGCTAAAAAAGCTCGCGAAAAAGCTCTCAAGTACAAATCAAATGCTAACATAGGAGTAACCGTAAGGGGCCCAAGCAATTATGGTGGAAGAGCTCGAGCACTAGCATTTGATTCGAGGAATAGTCAAATAGGAATTTCTGGTGGCGTAAGTGGAGGAATTTTTCGCACGACCAATACAGCAACAAGTTGGACTCGAGTTACGCCCGCTGGCCAAATACATAATCTCACAACTATAGCACAAGATAGAAGTACTGGCAATGAGGATACCTGGTATGCAGGCACAGGAGAACAAATAGGAAATAGTGGAGATGCCGACGGAGCATCATATTATGGCAATGGCGTATGGAAGTCAACTGACAATGGGATGACTTGGGCACTATTGAGCAGTACTACGAGTACCCTGGAGTCTTTTGATAGTGATTGGGATTATATCCATCGAATCATTGTTGATCCCTCTAACCGTTACATCTATGCGGGCAATGCAGGTGGTGTCTATAGATCCACCGATCAAGGCACCAGCTGGAATCAAGTACTCACAGTACAAAATGCAGGTTCCGGAACGATTACAGAAGTCATCAGAACCAGTAATGGTGTGTTCTATGCAGCCGTAAGCGGTATAGGAGTGTATCGGTCAACTACTGGAAATAATAACTCATGGACCCTAATCGGCGGATCCAGCGAGTTAGGTTCATCGATCGGACGGATTGTATTAAATTATGCTCCTAGTAATAACAATATAGTTTATGCCTTGTATAACGGTGCGTCCTTCGGTTGCAATCAGACGACCTCTGATATGCATCTCAGAAGATGGGATAATTCAAGTAGTTCTTGGACCGGTAATTATGACAGTGCCATTAGCGTATGTGCCAACACAGATTTAAATTTGGACGCACAAGGAGGATATAACCTATGTGTTGCGGCAAGGCCCAATAATGCTAATGAGCTATTTATAGGTGGTGAGCGCTTATATAGATTTACCATAACTGGAGCGACTACTGGTACCTATGTTTTTGCTGGCGGCGACCAAGGCAACCCAACTGCCACCAATATCCATGTGGATCATCATTATTTACTCTTTACGGATGACAATACGCTCTGGTCTACTAATGATGGAGGTATGCGAAGCACGAATGTTTCGCAAACGCCTCATGTTAACGATGGCTTCAACTGGGATAATAAAAACCAAGGATTGATAACATATCAATTCTACCGTGGCGATATTAGCCCGACCAATGGGAGCGACTTAGTCGGAGGCGGAGCGCAAGACAATGCCAATAACTTGATACCTACTGGGACTACTGCGGGAACCGAACTTGGAGGAGGAGATGGCGTGCAATTTGCGCTGATAGAAGGAACAGGGTTAACTGATTATAAGGCCGTCATATCCACCCAAAATGGGTACACCCTTAGATATGAGCCTAATGCTCAGACTGAAATCAGCCCTGCAAACTCCAAACAAGGATTTCTCACTTTTTTTGTATTGGACAGTGACAATACAGAACATCTATATTATCCATCTAATTATGATAACTCAGCCACTAACAGAGCAGAGCTATATCGCACTCGAATAGTGAGTACACTGACTACAGCGGTAACAGGAAACGCCGCTACCGGATGGCAGAAAATGACTCTCAGTGGGATGGACCAGTATGAGGATATTTCAGCCATGGGATTATCTCGAAATAAGGCTTATGGAAATGCAGCCTACTCATCATCTAATACCAACAGAAAATTGTACATAGGAACAAGTGGAGGTCAAGTGTATAGATTGTCAGATCCTGCATATGCATCGTCTTATGCCTTAACCAAGATTACTCCCCAAGGTAGCAGTGGATATGTTTCAGATATAGCCGTCAATCCTGATGATGACAAGGAGATTATGATCACATACTCCAATTATAATGTGAGCAGCATCTATCACACTACAGATGCCACCCAAGCCAATGTCACATGGACCGCTATAGAAGGCGCTTCTACAAGCGCAGTAGCTAAAGCCTCAATTCGTTCGGCTATGATAACTACTGACGGAACGAATAAAATATATATGGTCGGAACTTCGACAGGATTATATTGCACCAAAACACTTAATGGAGGCAGCACGGCTTGGGATCAGATCAGTCCAAATGAAATAGCCTATGCTCTGTGCGTAGATATGAGACTGCGAACATCAGATCAAAAGATCGCACTTGCGACACATGGCAACGGCATGTACATACTCAGTCCCCAAGGGAACAATACTAACTGCTCCATAACGTCTATTTCGCTTGGCAATCAATCAACATGTAATCCTAGTAATAACACCTACTCACAGACTTTGACTGTGCATTATACTAACCCACCTTCATCGGGCAACTTAATCGTAAATAATCAAAACTTTTCCTTTTCGGGAACTTCTCAAGTAATTACACTTTCAGGATTAATAGCTGATGGACAAGCGGTAAATGTTACGGCCAGTTTCTCAAACGATCAGAATTGTACGTTCAATCAAAATGCTTTGTTTTCCGCTCCGAGTTCATGTTCAACATTTTCAAATTGTATGACTTTTTCAAATACGAATACTCAAAACATTCCAGATAATAGCTCAATGATGTCTATCATTCAGGTAGCGAATACTGGAACGATCTCAGATGTGAATGTCAAGAACCTAACAGGTACCCATACTTATATCTCAGATCTCATATTTGAACTGACCAGCCCTATGGGAACTAAGATTACTTTGTTTTCTGAGATCTGCGGAAGTAACAATAGTGGTTTCAATATCTCACTAGATGATGCTGCAAGTTCAAGTATAATGTGTCCGATAAATGATAATCAAACCGAAAAGCCCACTGCTATGCTCTCTTCGTTCAATGGTCAAAACCCTATGGGAAATTGGACATTGACCATTACAGACAGTGAGGTCGATGACACTGGAACAATAACGAATTGGGGATTACAGATATGTGGCCTACAAACTAATCAATCAGAATGCGATAACTCACCACCAGCTTCTGGAGCTATTGCGGCCGATACTTATAGAACGAATAGTAATATAAAAACTGGTGGTTCAATCGCTGCTCCTAATGTGGTGGCATTCAAAGCCAAAGATTATATTACACTAGAAGAAAACTTCAATGTAGACAAAGGGGCTATGTTAGAATGTATTATTGAGGAGTGTGTTGAGACCGCTCGCGAAGAAAGTGATATCATCAAGGAGAAATAAATAGACGGAACAAAAGAAATATCTTAAATCAAGCTCCATTACATCAGTAAGTGAAACATACACCTTAGTTTTGCGCCATGACCATTGAGGAGCTAGTTCAGAAGCATTGGGGCATCGTAGTTCAAGACCTTCAGGTGATGGAAGGCTATGAAAGCACCAATTATCAAGTTCAATCTGAGCACGGCCTCTATGTACTCAAGGCATATGACTATAGCGATGAAGCATTAGAGTTGATCTCGGCCGAAAATCAGGTTCTCGCAGCCATCAGCAATGATTCTAAACAATTTCCTATAGTCTTCAAAAGCAATGATGGCTTAGAATTGGTCCGGATGGATCATGATCCAAGCAAGTTCTACAGACTTCTGAGTTATTTGGAAGGTGATTTTTGGGGTGATCGGCATCATATCGATAGAGGACTCTTGTCTTCATATGGGTCTTTTTTAGCGAGAATGGATTTAAAAATGAAGCCGATAGGTCTACTCGCTATTAAGTCAAAAAAAATACTTTGGGATTTAGATTATTTCCTTTGGAATGAACCATTGATAGCACATATAGAATCTCCAGAGCAGTGCAAGTTGGTGAGATACTTCTTTTTGCAGTTCAAGGAGCATATTATACCTATGATACCTACACTCAGAAAGTCACTCATCCATAATGATGCCAATGATTGGAATGTCCTGACCAGTGGCGGAGAGGTCTCTGGCATCATTGACTTTGGAGATATGGTGCATAGTTCATTGATCAATGAGCTAGCTGTTGGATTGGCCTATGTCTTGATGGGTCGAGAGGAACCACTGCGAGATGCGGCCATAATTATATCCGCTTATCACAAGATATTGCCACTTAAGGCTGAGGAGCTAGACATACTCTATTATCTCATAGCTGCTCGGCTCTGTACCAGTGTCTGCAATAGTGCTAAAACGAAAAAGGAGCAACCCAACAATGCATATATCACTGTGAGCGAAAAATCAGCTTGGGATATGTTGACTCGTTGGATAAACCTAAGTCCTGTGCGAGCTTCGGACCAGTTCAGAGAGGCTTGTGGATTATCTCCAATACAATCCAAGACTCATCTCCTCATAGAGAAACGTGCGGCGCAGCTTAGTACAAGCTTAAGTGTGAGTTACGATCGCCCCATTCACATGAAGTCTGCTGCCTTTCAGTATATGTATGATAGTGAGGGTAATGCCATTTTGGATGCGTACAACAATATCATTCATGTGGGACATGGTCATCCACATGTAGTTCACGCTGCGCAGCGAGCTATGGCTCGACTCAATACGAATACTCGCTATGTGTATGATAGTCTGACCGATTATTCAGAACATTTGCTCAGCTATTTTCCCAGCCCGCTGTGTAAGGTGTTTTTTGTTAACTCCGGCAGCGCAGCCAGTGATTTAGCGATTCGCATGGCACGCAACTATACGGGGCGAGATACCATTGCTGTGTTACAACACGGCTACCATGGTAATAGCAGCTCGGGAATCGACATCAGTCATTATAAATATGCTCACAGAGGAGGGCGTGGCCGTCAAAAATATATTATTGAAGCAACACTCCCAGATTCGTATCGAGGCAAGTATATCAGTGAGGATGCAGGGGTATTGTATGCTCAAGAATTTATAGCTCAAAATGAATTACAGGCTATAGGAGCATTTATTGCCGAACCTATTGTCGGATGTGGGGGGCAGATACCATTGGCCTCTGATTATCTACAGCGTATCTACCCATTTGTCAGATCACAAGGTGGAGTTTGTATCAGCGATGAGGTGCAAGTAGGCTTTGGTAGGCTGGGGACACATTTTTGGGGATTTGAGATGCATGATATCGTTCCTGATATTGTCATCTTAGGCAAGCCTATAGGCAACGGTCATCCTATGGCAGCAGTCGTCTGTACTGCTGAGATAGCAGATGCTTTTGACAATGGCATGGAGTTTTTTAGCTCATTTGGCGGCAATCCCGTCTCCTGCACTATCGGCAAGGCAGTCCTCGAGGTCATAGAAGATGAAAACTTACAAAATCATGCTCAATCTGTTGGTCAGTATATTGCTCATCACCTCAAGCAACTTCAAAAATTGTATCCTCACGTTGGAGATGTGAGGGGGGCGGGCTTGTTTATAGGAGTTGACATGATCATCAGCGAGGTAGATAAAACACCACATACTCAGTTAGCTCATGTGATCAAAAATGATCTTCGAGAGCAATCCATCTTAGTAAGTACAGATGGACCAGCTGACAATGTCATCAAGATCAAACCCCCTCTTTGCTTTGATACCGATAATGCAGATCAGTTATTATGTGCTTTTGAAAATATCTTGATCAGATATTGCTAACTCTAGGTTAACTCGTAATCATTCATTCATATTATAGAGACATCACACAATGGTCTGGTATGAAAAACGGCAAGTTCGTCTGTCAATTTAGCTATTGATCATGGGTATAGGGTCTGTATAGTTGTTATGATGGCATAGCCTTTTTGGTTTACCTAACCCAACTTGAACATGTTATGCCATAAAAACTTGTTAATGAGCTACATACGGTTTTTTACATCTGGGTCAACACTTTTGTTTTTCTAACAAAAGGTCTATGCTTGTATTTTAACCCAAGTTGCACAGACTACCCCTTTTGAGCAGCTTGCAAAGTTAGAAAACGACAATTTTATACATAATTGAATCAAATATCAGGCTGCGCGCAGACCAAGAATCCTGCAATAGCAGAGTTTCTGCTTTTTAAAAAAGTGATCAGTAGTACACAGGGGAGTTGACTTATACCGAGCTTTGCCAATACTTTTGGAGCAAGTATGTCAGGTTCAGTGGGCGTACCAATCCAAAGACCAATAGCTACGATAGCTATTTGCGATTAGTAGAAAGTTATAGAAATGCTGATGGTAGAGCTTGTCAAGATATATTCAGTCAGCGTAGCTCATGAGACATCAATCTATCGTACTATAGATGCCGATGTTATCGATTTTTGATCTATATGCACCTCTTATGATTTCAAAATAAATAATAAACCTCGCTTTTCGGTCAGAGACTATATATTTGAATATATTTTAATTATGGTAAGAGGGAGGTCTCCTTTTGTTCTATTTAGCTTTTCTGTATTACTTTACATATTAGGTTTTCTGCTCTTATTGGTGTTTGGAGCTGAGGATATTTCTTCGAGATATATCAATCATCAATCAATCATTATTGAGTTGGTTGAGCATGTTGACAACAGTGATATAAGACAAATCAAGGAAGCTTTAACAGAGCAGCTACTAATGGATATCAATGATGTGGAGTATATATCTCCTGCTGATGCTATGAAATTGTATAATCCATCTGCAGATATGATAAGGGCTTTAGATGGAGAGAATCCATTTTATCCCATAATGATCCTATCACTCTCTACAGCACAAGATGTCGATGATATACGGACGGCCATCAAATCCATACATTTTGTACAAGATGTAATCGTCAATCAAGCCGATGATGGTTCACGGGACAGTCGTATAGATACTATGCAATCCATGCTGGCTTGGATCGTAATCGTTTTATCAATATTAGTATGTATCATTATATATCAATTCATTAGGCTACTCTTGAGAGAAAAACGTGCAATGATCCATCTGATGAGATTATCTGGAGCTTATGATACTCAGATACTTAAGCCATTTTTAGGTTTAGCATTGACAGATGCGCTCCTCAGTAGCTTAATAGCGGTGATCTTAATAGGATTAACGATTATATCTCTTGCTGGATTGAGAGATATGTTTCAATATGTTAATGCTATCCCAATTGCCCTTTCTATATTTTCGATAGTGATCTTAGGTATCGTTATTTACACAGTTAGCACATATATAATAGTAAAGTTATATTTGAAGAATAATTCATAAATAAGCATTCATGGCTAAGACCAAGAAAAAGATAGTCACCAGCAAGAAGAAAAAGATCATTCCGACAACGTCGAAGGCAAGATCAGGAGGTTCTCCTAAAAAGAAGATGATCTTTGGAAGAGAGAATTTCAAATTTATTTTTATAGGATTAGCCTTAATATTTCTAGGTATGATACTTATGATGGGAGGTAGCATGCCAAGTCCTGATGTATGGGATGAAAGCCTGATCTATAGTCATCGTCGTATTACCTTGGCACCACTACTTATTATAAGTGGACTATTAGTGGAGGTTTACGCCATCTTTAGATGAGATCATAGTGACTATAGACATTCTCAAAGCCTTAATTTTAGGAATCGTACAAGGATTGACAGAATTTTTGCCTGTGAGCAGTTCTGGGCATTTGGAGATCGTTCATGAGTTGATGGGTTCGCAGAGTTTAGATTCTGATCTGACCATGGTTGTTTTGGTTCATGTCGGTACCGCATTCAGTATTCTGTATATTTATCGAAGAGATATCATAAATCTTATCAAAGGGATATCACTCAATGGGCTGTCGCACTCCAATGCATATATCTTTAAAATTATGCTTTCGATGATACCAGCCATAATCATTGGGCTTGCCTTTGAAGAGTATATTGAGTCTCTCTTTGCTGGTTCTATTTTTTGGGTTGGTGTATTTCTAATTTTTACAGCCTTCATATTGTATTTTACTCCTGGGCCGAATCACAAGCAAACCAAAGACCAATTGACTTGGAGGGATGCAATCGTCATTGGTATCAGTCAAGCGATCGCAATACTACCAGGAGTCTCAAGGAGTGGCATGACTATAGCTACAGCACTATATAGCGGTGTGAATAGAGAGTCAGCAGCCAAATTTTCTTTTCTGATGGTACTACCAGTCATTTTTGGAAAAATCATACTGGATGTAGCCGGTGGAGATTTAGTAGTAACAACTAGCAACCTATGGCCTATACTTACTGCATTGGTTTCTTCATTTTTAGTAGGTGTGATAGCCTGCAAATGGATGGTATCTCTGGTTAAAAAAAGTAAACTCAAGTATTTTTCATATTACTGCGGTCTGATAGGCTGTATGACCATCTTATTTCATCTGTATGGATAGGGTGTTTTCTAATGGAAATCCTTTTAATATAGATGACCTGAGAGAGGGAGGTATGTTTCTAGTTGACAAACCTCTAGGGTGGACCTCATTTGATGTTGTGAATAAGCTCAGATATGCCATACGCCACAAATTAGGTCAGAAGCGATACAAAATAGGTCACGCTGGCACTTTGGACCCGCTGGCAACTGGCCTACTGTTATTATGTTTTTCTAAGTACACCAAGAAGATTGAGACTCTGATGGTCTATAATAAGGCGTACGAAGGGACCATTAGCCTATGGGCCACAACTCCGAGTTATGATGCAGAGCTCGCTCCCGATGTCTACTATCCACACATTGGATATAGGCATGACACACTAAGAGTTGCTGCAAAAAATCTGACAGGACTTATTCAGCAGTTGCCGCCCATATATAGTGCCATCAAGAAAAATGGTGTCCCTCTATACAAATTGGCGCGGCAAGGAAAAAAAACTGAGATAAATGCGCGAGAAGTTCATATTCACTCATTTGAATTGACTGATATTGATATCCCAGACATATCATTTAAAGTTGCTTGTTCTAAAGGAACTTATATTAGGTCATTAGCATATGATTATGGTCAAAAATTAGGAAATGGCGCCTACCTCAGTAAACTAAGACGTACAGCTATCGGCTCATATAAGGTCGATCATGCATGGCAATTAGATGACCTCGTTTCTCACATATCAAAATTAGCTGTATGACAACTATCTTAGTGGGTATCACTCTTCGCACATATTGCGTTAGTAGATCGTAGTCGTCACACAATCCAAGATTATGCTCCAACTGGTAGATATACAAAAGTCATTTCATGATTATAAAGTACTCAGGGGTATCAATGTTACGATTGATCAAGGTGAAATCGTCGGACTATTAGGAGAAAATGGTGTGGGCAAGACCACCTTACTAAAAATAATATGTGGGATATCTCTCAATCATCAAGGTGAGATTAGATATCAAGATCATGTAGTTGATAATTATCAAGATTTTAAAAGCAAGCTTGGCTTTCTATCAGAGCGCAATCCACTATATCCTCATATGTATATCAGAGAATATCTGAGCTATATAGCATTACACTATAGTCTGAGCAATCCTAAAGATAGAATAGAACAAGTCATTGAGATGGTCGATATAGCTGACCAAGTCGGTCTAAAAATTGATCAATTGTCCAAAGGTTTTAAACAAAGAGTGGGCCTAGCTTCGGCTTTGTTGCACGATCCCAAAATATTGGTCTTAGATGAGCCTATCAATGGATTGGACCCAAAGCAAATTTTGCATTATAGAGCATTGTTAAAAAATATGAGTGAGGACAGAATCATCATTCTATCCAGTCATCTAATACAAGAAATAGAGGCATTATGTGATCGAGTTTTGTTTATTTCAGAAGGCGTAATCTCCAATGACCAAAAACTCAACAATCACAGTTTCGGCTCGATAGCCTTTATACTCAACACCGCCAAGCCAGTTGATATAAAACTTCTATTGGAGTTGTCAGAGATAGCCGAGGTCAAGAAACTGGGCGAATTACGCTACATGGTTATATCTTCATCCTCTACAGATGCGAGGCACGCTGTTTTTCAGTTTTTGGCATCAAAAAACAATTATATGATGGAGCTTAGGCCAGATGTACAGAATTTAAATCAACTATTCTTAGATTGATGATTATAGGATTGATACATAAGGAGCTGGGCACCTTGTTTTCCACATGGGTCGCTGTGGTCGCCGTAGGCTCATTTTTTGCGATTTCAACCTTATTCTTATGGATATTTCCAGGTAGTACTTATTGGGACTATGGATATGCCGATCCTGATTTGTTTTTTGAATTGGCCTCATTCATTTTACTATTCATTATACCCTTACTGAGTGTTGGTTTTTTTAGTCTAGAGTTTAAGTATGGCACGATCGAAACCTTACAGTCACTCCCGACCCCGCTTTTTAAGATCATTTTAGCCAAGTTTTTGGCGGCGATCATCTTTTGCATGATTTTATTATTGATGATGATTCCGATGATGTATGTTTTGAATGTTTTAAGTCCTAACATTCCTTTAGATTATAATGCGTTGATCGGTTCTTTTGTCGGTTTGTTTTTGCTGAATGCTTGCTACATCTCTTTCTCACTGATGGCATCAGTCATATCAGACGAGCTTGCTATCTCAGTCATCACTGCTATCATATTAGGCTTTATGTTTTATTTCGGATTTGAGTATGCTAGGGTGCTACTCCCCTACGATGACTCTATGACATACTGGATTCGCTCTTTAGGTTTTGCAGGTCTATCAGAGGAGTTGAGCAAAGGCATTGTACCGCTCTCAACTGTCGTTTACTTAAGCTCTGTAAGTTTATTTTTTTTGATCGTTACAGATGCCATACTGCACAAAAAGCTTGAAGCTAAATGACTAGGACAGTAAAGATATCCGTCGTTATTGTAGCACTTTTGATCATTAACCTGATAGCTCATCTGTTCGATGTACAGTTTGATATGACGTCAGATAAGAAGTATTCTTTAGATCAAGAAACAGCAATCTTCCTCCAAAGCTTGTCAGAACCTATAGAAATTACGGTTTTTCTAGAAGGTAACATACCGATACAGTTTAAGAAGTATCGTAGTTATATCGATCAACTTCTACAGAATATGCGCAGTGCTGGTCAGGAAATTAGCTTGACATATATAGACCCATCTGCTGGAAGTCCTGAAGAAAGACTAGATTTGCAGGGTTATTTTAGATCTTATGGCGTACAAGCGATATCACGTAGAGTCTCTACTAAAGATGAGTTGAGTCAGAGCGTACTATATCCTTACATCTCAGTAAGTGATCAAAAGCGAACCATCTTCATAGATCTATTAGGAGATAAGAAGCCAGGGCAATCAGAACAACAAGCGATATCGCAATCTGAAATCGGATTAGAACAGAAAATCATCAGAGCGATCAGAGACCTTTCTATCGGAGCCAATGGATTAGTAGCGGTACTAGGGGATCAAAAAGAAAGAATTGCAACAGGCCTGAATAATGCCCATGGACAATTGGGTAATTATTTTTTCATACCTATGTCTCCAGATATTGCTATAAGCAATATGGACTCTATCCAAGCCATGATGGTCACTAGTCATCTAGAGTCAATAGATCGAACGATCCAATTGACCTTAGATCAAGGCATCATGAGAAACATCCCTGTGATATGGTTTATTGATAAGTATGATATCACGATAGATTCCATAGGCACTTACGGTCAGTATCCTGCATCTCCGAGACAGTTGAAGGTTGAAGATCAACTCTTTAAGTATGGCTGCCGAACAGAACCATATCTGTTGCAAGACCTCAGATGTAGTGCGATACCTCAAGTGATAGGCATAGAGGGAGGCCAAGCCCAAACGATCATGATTGATTATCCTTATCATCCCATCGTCTTGCCCAATAATGCTGCCTTTACACTGAGCCAAGAGGAAGTGGCTATTTATTTTGCGACAACTGTGTCGAGTATAGATGGAAAACCTGGATTAATGTCTTACCCCATACTCAGTAGTTCGGTTCAGAGCAAGTACACCCAAGACCTGAGCATGTTAAACTTTGACATGCTGAGAGTAGAGCCTGATCCGAGCTCTTATGTAGGACCACAGAGGGATATAGGTATCTTGATACAAGGCAATCAAGAATCCTATTTTAACAATAGATTGACACAATCAGATAAACAATTCTTGCAAACTAGGAATGTAGAATTTCTAACTAAAACGGAGCAATCCAAGCAAATAGTAATAGGTGATATGCAAATCGTGCTGGCTCATATAGCGAGTGATGGCTCTCTGTATCCGATAGGATATAATCGATGGGAAGGCAAAAGCTATGACGGAACACTTAGCTTTCTATCAGAATCATTGGAGTTATTGATACATGGTGATGAGTATCTCGGAAAGAACAAGCATCTCAACTCAGCGAGGATCATAGATCGCCTTATATTTGACAGGCACAAATACTTGTTCTATTTCTATATGATTGGCTTTCCGATCATCGTGATGTGCTCGATTATGTTTCTGTGGAATAGGTATAGGAAAAAGCTCTATGTGTAATAGACGATTGAAGCTGGCCTTCTTATGTATTATAACATGTCTTTCTAATGCCCCCTCTGACTACTGGGGTTTCTTTGCTCATCGATTGATCAATAGGACAGCCGTATATACGCTTCCCATAGATTTATATGCTTTTTACAAAAAACATATAGAGTATGTGGAGTACCATTCTATAGACCCTGATAAACGAAGATATATCGTCAAGGCCGAGGGCGCAAGACATTACATAGACTTAGATCATTGGCCCAACTATGAGCACTGGATAGACCAGCCATTAAGAGATATCATTTGGGATTATGCAACCATAACAATTGATGGTATAGATCAAGTAGATACCGCAAATGATATGAGTATTAGAGCATCTCCTCTTTCAAAAGAGATTTATAGCGCTTATATAGATTCTTGGTCTGAGATTCTTTCAGAAGGACGCATGCGCATGCAGATGCATATGGATGATCGTGCCACCCATATAATGATAAAAGATAACTTTAGTGAACATGGTATTTTGCCATTTCATATAAGCTATTATTATGATAGATTAGAACAAGCATTTATAGATCAACATATAGCAGATATCTTGAAATATAGTGCAGAGATAGGACATTATATCTCTGATGCTCATGTACCGCTTCATACTACAGAGAACTATAATGGGCAGCTCACAGGTCAGCACGGAATTCATGCCTTCTGGGAGTCGCGAATACCTGAGCTATTTGCATTTGAAGAGTATGACCTCTTAGTTGATAAGGCTAAATATATAGAAGATGTAGATGCCTTTATTTGGGATATTGTGCTGGACTCACATCACTTAGTTGATGATGTGTTGTCGATCGAACGGCAACTGTCTAGCACCTGGCCTCAAGATCAACAATACTGTTATGACGAGCGAGGACTCTCCATCACGAGATTGCCATGTAAAGCCTATGCAAAAGCCTATCAAAAAGCCATGAAAGGTATGGTCGAAAGGCAAATGAGAAAATCGATAATGGCCGTAGGATCATTGTGGTATACCGCTTGGGAAAATGGAGGCAGACCTGCACTCGCAGAACAATATCATCCAGCTGAAACAAATAATAGTCAGATTCAAGCAGAATCTCATATCTTGAGGGATCACTAAACTATAGACAATTGAAAAGTAGCATTGCATTAATGATCAAAGGAGCCTGTATGGGAGTAGCTGAGGCTATACCAGGTGTCTCTGG
>JANVCG010116624.1:0-13866 GCA_025505365.1 Haliclystus inabai
TTCAACATCGTGACAAATTTATGTTGTATGTACATAACTAATTATATATTTACATAAAACTCTGTCAAATTTATACATATCATTTCATTCACTATTCTTAAACTTAATGCTCGAACTTTGCTTCAATGAAATCTTTTGTACGCTTTCCCCACAAGGAGAACATGCAACTTCTACGGATTTTATGTTATTGATCCTCACCTAACTCTGTCGACTGTGTCTTTCAGCACGTGTTTGAGATACCTCTGATTTGATGCTTATGTTTACAATACATAATGTAACTGCTATACTTCGGACTTTAGGAATATGAGAACAAAATCACAGTTTAATGATAAGGCACATTGACTATTATCTGAAAATCTAGGCCGTGTTTTGAACCTAAAATATGCCTAATTCAGAAACATTTGACAACTTGCATTTATGAATATCCGGATACATCCCGATCGGATTTAATATCACTATCATTGTTCAAATAAATACTATGTTATAGGCGCTAGCCTTAAGTTCTCAGCAATTGTTAAGTGAAATAAATCCCTCAATATGAAATTCTCTCCGATCAGCTTGGATTCATATCCAAAGACGATTCGATGGCAGTGTTGATTTTTACAACAACTGGAGCTCCTATAAGGATGGATTTGGGAATGTGTCCTCTGAATTTTGGCTTGGGAACGATATCATCCATGAGCTGACAAAGGGTGGTAATGCAATGATAAGATTTGATTTATTTGATGGTGAAGAATGGAGATATGCTGATTATGATCATTTTCAAATTAAAGATGAAGTTCAATGGTATCAATTATCACTAGGTGCCTACTCAGGTAATTAGATTACCTTCCGTCTATTTGATAATTAGTTCTACATCTTAAATCTTCTATGACTGTTTTTGTTGATTTATTGATGGGATTCAACAAATGTTCGTACAAAATTAATGATAAATTAATGATAATAGGTTTTGTAATGTGACTAGGGCTTTGAAGCGCATTTGTTGAGATAGCACGTTGTTAATTAGCTATGGACTTTGAGCGACTATCAATGTCTTTTTGTTGCTCTAATAGCTCTATTTAAGAAAATATTTCAAGAGGTCACATAGGATTATATATTTTAGCTACTAAAATTAACACTATGGCGTTGCCTTTGCCTAAATTGATATTTACATGATTCAGAATACATCTAAGCGTGTAATTGCTTTAGGTGATGCTGGTGACTCATTTTCTGGTCATAATGGATTGAATTTCACAACAAAAGATTCAGATAATGACAGACATCCAGGAAACTGTGCATCATATTTCAGTGGAGCATGGTGGTTTGGAGCTTGCCATTCCTCTCATTTGAATGGTTTGTATCTTAATGGTACTGTCACAGTATATGCACAAGGATTACGATGGATGACATGGAAAACGTGCTTTTCATTTTTGGAGTCTACTATGAAGCTGAGATTTCACTGAAAATGTTATATCATCATTTCCGTAGTGAGCTAGACAATTTACTCTTGATCATATGAAAAATTAAATTACGGCACTTTTCGATTGGTATCACTTTCTTTTAATTCGGGGAATCACTTTATTACTGCTTTAGTCTTATGCAATATGACATCCATGTATTAGCTTACTAGTGAAACAAATGTATCTTGGAGTATAATTAAATCCATGCTTCACCATATTAAATCGAAGTAGACATAAGAAAATCGATTATAATGAATTTGAATTTTAAAAATTTCTAGATGAATATATCTTTCATCTTGATGACAACGTTTTGACTGAATGTGTCATGATACCTAACTTTTAGATTCCGAATTCCAATGCATTCGTCTTGGCAACTACTCGGGAAAATTTCTTCCACTCAATTCAAACCCCAACTGATGAAGATATAAGATCTCCACATCAGACGCTGCTCGAAAGTTTAAATTTCTATTATAAACTTTCACACTACTCTTTACAGACGTATAACACACATTTACTCTTTTTCTCCCATAAAAATGACAAATTAATTCCAAACTTTTATTTGCAGATATTCAAGCATATATATATATATATATATCCAAACAGTATAAACGCTATCGATAATCCTTTTTCTTCACTTAAGACTTAGTGCTTTTTTATATTAGGTTTTTAATTACTAGATATATAGGAGCATGATAATAAGGGCGATAGGCATGCATGTGCACACGTCCTAAGAGTGAAAAAAAAGATTCTACTATAAATAGTAAGTTAAATATAGGTCTGATATATTATTGAATACAACAAAAAACAATCTTAAACAGCAAAAACGAGACAGAGGTAAGCATTTTATTTTGCTGTGTACCAATGTATTCGTAGATATCGGAGGGTTTTGCTTCACGATTTTCAATTTTTAAAGACAATCATAATTGGTATAAGAGTTGAAAAAAAATTTGCAAGGCAATTCTGGATTTCAACAGAGAGTAGAAACCACATCTATCATATTAGTCATCGAAAAACATTAAATTATAGGGATTGTGCAGATGGTGCCCAGCCAAAGACCAAGCAAGTCCATTTGTATCTGTGATCAGTTACCTAGGTTGCACAAATAGAATATGATGAAAGCTTACACCAAATTGTCAAGAATATTTACTCCAATAACTCCTTGACAATATATAGGATACAAATCTTGATGGGTCAATAAAAATAGTTAACCTTTACCCTTTCAGTTTGAAGTCGCTCAATTTGACTCTTAGAGCCAATCAACAGTCACAAAAAAGTGTGTCAGCTGCGGGTTATTTTCCCTCTTATATCTATCTCGAAGTCAAGATTTGTTGCTCTTCGCTGGAAAAGTTTTAACATTTGGTTTCTTCACCGATCTTCAATGTGTTTTAGTTCTCTAGTAGCCAAACACTTGAACATTAATTGATCATAGAATTACAAAGAGCAAAAAAACACACAAATATACAGTGCGTTTATTAGTTCACTTGAATACGGGAACAGCAGGCATAACGATAAGGTTATATGTTTCGTGTACCACTTCTACGCCTAAAGATAATTTGCTGCTGATAAATATTGTCTTTGTTTTTCTTCCTGCAGAAGCTAACAGGTGTTACCGATAGTTGATAAATAAAGAAAATCGCGTTGTATTTGCAATTATAATAACTGCCACTCAACTTCCTCTCGGTTACAGTTGTCACATAATGTCAGTCATTAAGGTTCTTCTCGCTCTGGCAAATATATTTATTTCTCTTGTAATTGTAAGCTCTATCTATAATCCATGCATCTTCAAGAGTTTTGATGGAATTGAGAACAGAACTGTGAAAAGGTTTTTCAAAGATCATGTTATCAACAACACAGATATGAAATATAAAGTTCTGGCACCAACGTTTTATGCTTGTGACACATTTTGCCATTCAAGATCATTTATCAACTGCCTTGGATTCAGTTACTTCCATGATAGTAGAACCTGTTTGATTTTCAATTCAATTAATTTAAAGTATGAATTACTTGGAAGGGAGAAAGTGGATACCACTCTGCTTATGCAGGTAAAGTTTTCAAAAAGCTTCTAATCATTATTCATATATTGTGACTAAGATCTCAACATATTTGTTACTCTTTTTCAGTTGATCCTGGTATTTACAGTCACAAATAGGATAGCAAGAGCAAAAGTGTAACATCTATAATGTAGGACAATTTCTATTGAAAAGTGGATCTTTGGGAAAAATTAATCTTAAAAAACGTAGACATTTCATTAATATCATCTCTATCCCTGTCACACCATTTGTCCCACTTGATCGCTTTCGGGTACATTAATGATGATATGACAATTGTTCTCATATTTGAATGTTAGGCATATTTCAGTAGCTCAAGAGCTGGTAGATGACATAGTGACCTAGCTGTAACGGTGAGGTAGTTCCTCCTGGTCTATTAAAGTGCACCTGAAACTTACTGAGCTTACTTTGTGGTCATCAGCGGCAAAGTAAGGCCTGCGTTATACATCGTGCTTTCCATCGTGCCGCGCCAGTATTTTGAATATTTTAAGGGTGGCTCGATGAAAGCACGCTAGTATAACTACAACCGGATCGATGATGAAAGCGCGGCACGATCAAATTTGGAGGATCGCTCTGCTTCAGCGTGCTAAGGCCTAAGAACAAACGCTAAACCCCTGTCTCGTGTGACAATTGAGCTCAATTAATGACAGGCATTGGCAGGTTGTTTTGCAGAAAAACGTAAAAATGTTTCAAATATATGCCTCGGAAAAGCACATTTCCAAAAAATTATTGAATATTTTTAGTCAAAAAGGTGTTGTGAGGATGTGTTCATGACTGACTTGTTAGTCAGAATTGTTCACTCGCGCGAGTGATGAGATATGAATTTTTGTTCGAAATTTCAATGTCTCGACTTGCTGTGTTTTCTATAGTAAGCCCTCTTGTCGTTTTCGTACGAGTCCCGACCAAATTAAAATTACGAGAACGCTAAAGTGGTACATTCAACATTAAATATTTCAGCTTATACAGGTCCAAATCGAAAAATTGTTTATGCCAAACCTCATTATTTAGCCTAAACTCCCTGAATCTGGAATAAAAATTTTTGGTGCAAGATGCACTTTGAGCAACATTTTATGAAGGCCAGTTATGTAGGAACTAGTCATTTTCATATATATACTATTGCTATATATGTATCAAGGTAAGAACATGTGTCATAGTACTTTTCAATTAATTTGAATTTTTAGAAATAAATGAATGTAAAAAGGGATTCACGATTGATTTTTTGAAGCCCTTCTAAATAATAGATTAGATAGAATTAAATTGAAAGTATCATATTCAAAATTTCCACGGTCTTTCTTTTCTCCATTTATAAAAACAGCTTCACACTACATATCATAGCAACCGCTTTTTATAAAAAAAATTTCCATTATGTTACGCTTGATATTTCCTCAAATTACACCTTTGCAAATTTGTAATTACATCTACATCTCATGCTACTTCGTTTCTCTTCATTAGAAACACTGCTCAACCAACACAACAGGTATGCTTCTGCAGATGTCAAGTAATGCATGTTATCTTAATCAGATTACATCTTCATATCTTAATGATTAATAAGCATAACACTTCAAAGAATTGGTTAGAATTCGTATTTCTTGTAACTTGATTGGCTTCAAATTTTGTCAGAAAAATATGAGCAAATATACGAATGTGATATTTGCAGTAAGCGGTTTGCTCTCAGAGCAACACTTTAATTATTTTTTAGTTGAACTGATTATCCTGATTAACCTGAATGACTGATGTTATCTCTTGATGGAATTGCGCTGAGACCATTAATAATATTTTACGCATTTCAGTGGCCCCATGTGAAGTAAAGCCACTAGCTTTTTGAAAATAAAGAGAACACTTTTAGTAAATTCGTCACAACTCCATTTAATAGATATTGACAAGAATATAAAGTTCTTTTACATTAGCTACGTTTCGATTAACTATGCATTTGCCTAATGTCTGCAACAACTGAAGGATTCTATAAATACCATGTAATACTAATACACAGCTTTTTCCGTAATAGCGATAACAGAACTGCACATGGCTTCAAAGCAAGTTAATTTATCAAGATCAGTGACGTGATAACTTGTTTTGTCTCAATTCTGATGAAAAAGTCATACACATTTATAGAAAAACGTTATAGATGTGGCTAAAAAAATCATTTATGAATGTTTCTCCAATATCGCATTACCTACTACCCAGATGATCTATAGCAATGTTTTTCAACTACTAGCACAGATTTGAAATTAATTGACGTGAGATAAACACCATGTAATGATAAGGTTTGCTACGATTTCTGTAAGGTTGGAGAAAGTTCATTTTATAAAATTACATGCAGATTAATTTGCAATCAGATATCATACAAAAACAAATGGCGTAATAAATGATGCCATAGGAATCTTGAAATGATCTTGAAATGATTTTTTTGGAAACCAAAGTGATTCAGTTAAATCAGATTTCCCTAGATCAGAAGAATGCATTATTGAAGGAAGTGCAATGAAGCTATAGGGAATTTCTACTCCCAAAGTTCTGTTACAAATAGAAAAACTAATTCTGCATAATAAATTTCAGTTAGTATCACCATGCCGATGTCCAAAAACAATTGCAACTAATGAAATCGGAGCACAATATTCCTTCAACTTTGCATTGATTTATCTATGTTATTGTAATGTTATTGGGTATTTAATATCATCAAACTAATATCAAACGTATGCATTGTGATTGTCTCTGTGTGGTTACTAAATCTGTTGCTGCTTTGAAGTGAATCGAGCTGTGCTTGACACCTTTGATTGATAACTTGATCAATCAAGCTATATGTTATCACTGATCCGTGATAGATGCAAAGGTACACGGAAGAGTCCATCAAATTTTGATATGCTACATTGTTTATGTTCGTCCGTTATTAGAGTCCTTTATGGGTCTCCATAGACAGTATGGTTCCATACCTCGTGAAGGATATTGAAGCTTTAGAATCTCTCCAGTGATTTTATGTAAGATTAAAATTCAAAATCGTCAATCTTTCATGTTGAGAGTACAAAGATGGATTAATTTTCCTGAATTTAGATGGTTTAGTGTACTGCAAAAGAGTTTTCTTTGAGTTGCGTACTGTTCTTGGGATTACACACAGCCTTGTTGAGGTATTATTAATACATTGAGGTTTAAACGTGGCATTAATAAATATTCAATGCGTGGTCAGATTTATAACTCAATCTGACTATACATTGAAAAATATTCTGATTTTTCTAGTGCCTTATGTATCTCTTTTAAAAAAAAATTATTCCTTAAGGCTGTATAAGCGGAGTGAAAACATCCTGAATTCGACTATAAACATCAGACGTTGACAAATTACATCAAATCAAACGAGTTGCCTATCTTCCTTTTGAATTGAAGGGACATGGTCATCCTGGAGTAGCATCCACTTTGAAAAGCCTTCGAATAACTCTTGGCTAAAGTATTCTTATACCCGAGAATGTCTCGTCTCTGAAGATGGTTGCCATGACGCTTTCTGCGTTCACAACAACAGTAGAAGCAACAAGAAAATCTGCAACAAGTTAGACTGTAGAGGTGAGTTCTGCCAATAAACACCTACACGTAGCTCCTACGTCCGTAATAAAATGCAATTAATAACTAGTTTCAGCTTCAGTATCTTTCGATAACGTTCAATAGACCAACGGTTCCAGGGACGAATGATAGGAACACATCGACTTCTTGTGATGGCACCCTTCTACGAGAAGCCTATTTAGAGGAAGCTTCTAACCAAAACATAATTACCTATAATGTCTGAAATTCAATTCTTGATAAGATGGAAACAGCAATAAAATATTAGCTCAACAAAATAATTTTGAAAACATTCTGTTCCAAACAATCATTGTTGTAGAATCTAAAATGTCTTCAATACCTCTGTTGACTGTAATTTTCATCTTATTTGAATTCAATTCCACTTCCAGAGAAATCAGAATCAATCAACTTAACAAGTCCTGGTGTTTATCTGTTAAGCATAATTGGGAAGGAAATTCCAATATTCGTAGAAGTTGATGAAGATGACATTGGTATGTATTTTCAATTAATTAAATTAACAATGAAGATTCTTCAACGAAAATTTATTTTGCATTTAGTATTTTAATAATCATTTGACAATATATGTTATTTAAAAAATCCTAGTGAAAAATCAGATTAATAAGCCATTCGATTTTGAGATGAGTGATCACTATATTGCTAACACGAATATTATCAACGAGGCGAGAAACCTTCCCTTACATGTAAGACTATCCTTGGTCTCACAATTTTTTACCTTCAATTGATAAGAAAGCTTTCGCTCAAACTCGCACATGTATCTGTAATTGCTGACATTGAAAGTTAAACAATCACACTTAAATCTATAGGAAGAAGGATGCAAAAAACTTTTGTGTGAAACATTGAATAAAAGCAATTGAGTTATTTTGTTGTCACTATTATTGATGTGTACACTATTTCTGTTCAAATATGCTTTTTAAACCTGCTCCCTCATTCCTATAACTATAGATTCATGCGTTACTTACCCAGTGTAGAAATAAACTAAGAAACGTTTATCAAATTCCTATCTATGTAAACCGTGGAATCCTGTATTGATGAACTGCAGGGAAGATGAGATCTTCCATTGAAGAGTCTAAAATGACCCTCACCCTCCCTGTTCTTTTTTTGTGAATATGGTTAAAGCTATTCTAATTAGAGAAACAAATAATTCGATTCAACTTCATGAGATTAAGTTTGAAACCCAGCTCCAGATTCCTAATATATCTATTCAGCAAGGCTGGTGGTCATTATAGATTCTTCAAAACATGGCTTGGAGAATACTGTTGTTATGACTTTCATCCAATTTCTGTTGCTAGATCAATATTCCCTAGCTTTGCATTTTAGCATGGATTCAGATCCAGAAGCGACTTGATGGCAGCTTTGATTTCTATCGCGATTGGACATCTTACAAAAATGGATTTGGAAATGTAACATCTGAGTTTTGGCTTGGCAATGATATTATCCATGAGTTGACAAAGGGTGGTAATGCAATGATAAGATTTGACTTATTCGATGGTGAAGAATGGAGATATGCTGATTATGATCATTTTCAGATCGAGGATGAGAGTCAATGGTATAGACTAACAGTTGGAGCATACTCAGGTAATTAAACGATAATAGCTCATCAAGTGTATATTAATTAGCCTTTTTCGAATTATTGGTGGATCCTCATTCAATATAAAATAGAAGTCTTCACTCATAAATCTGGATATTATGTGATTACTGACTAAATTCCATATTTAATGATGAGGACGTTATCACAGTACTCGTTTTTAAATGTCAGCTGTTTAGCAACTACCTACTATATTTGGTGCAGTTTTAAATATTGAATTTTTCTTTTGCGTGCAACTATATAGCAGTTTTTCTGGTCAATTTTTCAATCAATCATTCGTCATCATAAAAAGGCCAGAAAATACTACACCATTGAAAGCTTGTACGCAATAGACCCATAAGTCAAAAATTATTCTAAAATTACGTGGTGATTCCCTGAAATCTGATTGGTTGTTTAACGTGCATGCTTCTCACGATGAGGTCCCAGAAATTATAAACCAACGTGATGCAAAACTAAGACAAATAATAAAAGCATACAAAATTTCATATTCTAAACCTTACTCGAAGGTTCTCAAATACTTAGCTAGGCACTGTAATTGGTGCTTGACAATGATCTCTGAAGATTTTCGTTCTGTACGATAATAATTTGGCAACTCAATAATCTGACCCGAGATGTTAATTGACAAGGCAATAGTCAACTTTCAAATTTATTGAATTCTTGGATAAGGTAAATAACTTCAGTTTGCATAGAGCTGAACTTGCTTTACGGCTGCTATCAGAATCTCAATTGTTCTTCTATTTTACGTAATTTCCCGTTCCTCACTTTGATCAAATTTTCAACAACAACAAAAATAATAATTGGGGCAAAAATTGAAAGCAAATCAGGAAATAAACATATTTTTTTGGACAAATTCGTTTTAAAAAAGCGTTGATGCATGGTTTTGCGTGCTTCATCGCATTTACCTGCACTCTTGAAGTTCCAAGACATTTGGGAAGCTAGAAAAACTTGCCAGTGGCTCGCTTTTTCATAACGCTTCACTCATGCCTCCCAACATCACTCGTTCCTGGTAAAACTCGATGAAGCACGCCAAACCGTGCATCACCCCTTAATTAATTCACAATTCTGAATCTTTTTTAACGCGTAATATACTACTTATCAAATTGTCTCTTAACTTCAAATACAAATGCTTTTCATTAGTTATAGGTAACCTGAATTGGAAGCTATGTTACCTTTCTGTGTAAAATTGCTGAGAAATATCCTTTTTCACAACGTGTCCTCATTAGAACAAATTGTAATTCACTCTTTCACAGCTTAAATTTTAAGTCTCGCGCGAATATATGAAGCAACTTTTGTTTGATTTTACTCCTACTGCTTGATTGGTAAAATTGCTTAATTGAGCGGTGATAAAATGTATTTAAAATGAAAACACACTTGAAGTACTACTATAACGTTTTTACAGGTGCCAGTAACGCCGGTGATTCGTTCTCCTACCATAACGGAATGAACTTCTCAACCAAAGACTCTGATAATGATATTTGGCATGATGATTGTGCAACGGTATTCCACGGGGCATGGTGGTACAAATCGTGTCAGCATTCTAATTTAAATGCAGTTTATGTCAACGGTACTGCAGCCGAGTTTGCACAAGGTGTCAGATGGTACACATGGAAAGGATCCTATTTCTCACTTAAAAGAACGACTATGAAAATCAGGTTCATCTGATTGGGTGACCCTTGCTTTTTATTGCAATAGCCATGAAGATGTTTAATATGACTTCAATTCATGAAAATCATCGAAGCAATAATTATTTACATGATGCAAATCAATTAATATATCAATTTAATGGCTGCTTCAATTTACATGAACAATCACTACATATAATATAAGGCCTCTCAAATGATTACCCTGCGTGTTGTTACTTTCCTTCATAAAAAGGAGTAGAAAGTTTGGTTACAAATTGAATATAGCTAAATTTCATCACTATTATTATCACCATAACCGGTAGCAATAACTTGATCCAATAGTCTAATTCGCTAAAGAGAGATATAGTTGCAAAAATTACTATTATCTTCTATACTCACAAAACAAATATCTCCTTCAAACATATCAACTATATTGCACAAAATATTATTGCCTTCTCATGCCAATTTGTTATAGAAGTGTTGAAATGAGAGATGTTCAACTATTGTATATTGAATATTGTCTTGATATATATACCAAATATATTCACCCTGTAAATTATAAGTTTAAAATAGTAGATATCTAGGATGTAGAGAGTGTATATATTGCCATACGATGTTACACCAAATTATTGTTAGATATAACATTATCGGGGATTTATTGATTGCAATGCTTCAGTATGTTAGAAGATATTCTTCAACAATTTCTTCTAAATCTTGATTACTAACAAATTAATTATATTTGCTTACAATAATGTTATAATTCAACCTGTGAGAGTCTCATGGTTGGTATTTGATTTGATTTAGAAATGATAAAACTTGCTAGAGAGCTACAGCATGAAATGAATAACAACAGTGAAATCATGTAAGCGCTGATGTTGCCCACGGTAATTTCTGGCACAGAAACGAGAAAATATAAAAATAGCAAAAGCCATGATTCTTTTGACTTTATTATGCTTGACGAAATCCAATGTTTTTGATTGAGTTATTGAAAACGGGCTCTTGAAACACAGACTTTTGTGGATGCTATCAATGTCAGCCCTTTGGATATCTTCATAGGGGTTGTCATCAATATTCTTTTTAGTTTTTCAATTGCTTTCTCTTGTGGCTTTCTCTTCCAATACTAAGATGTGTTTTGTTATGTAAGTTGGCTAATACGGAGGTCATCTAAAAATTAGTAAAGAAATAAATAGTACTTTTCCGAAAAAATTTCCAAAACATATATTGAAATTTCATAGATATTTGACATTTTCTATCATTATGTCAATATGGTTACGAAATGGTCAGTTTAGAAGTTCTTTGAAATGACGCCATAAATCCGACCAGAAACAAAACAAGGCGAGCGGCCATTGGAAGTTTCAAATGTTGTGTAGATTTGCGTTATCAAAGCAATGTCTATTATTTTTATCATACTCATCGCACTGGACGTATGGCAATGACTAACATTGGAGTCTCAAACTACGTAAACTGTTGAGCTTACAGCTAAGTTGCTAAAGAAAAACAAAAGATGTTCTTCTTGTGGCACTGCCATAGAAGTAGGCCTGAAATACGAATCAAAAAATGGAGTCACAGCTCTCTTAGTTTCAAAAAAGTTGGTTTTTTGGCATTACGCTACTTTTTTATATTGGTACATGATTAACTTTACTGACCATTTTTCATAGACTTTTCTTCTACACCTTCCGTATCTGTATGAGCTAGAAAAGAGGTTCAGCGGAATGTTCAAGCCTCCATGAGTCCAAGCCGAGCAGTCCAGGCCTTGAGAAGAAGCAACGGTGATGTTCAATAATATGAATTTTTAGCGTGATATATGGGCTGAATTATAATTAGTTTTTATGCGTGGAGGGTAAAAATACAATTTCGTATCTATTCTGACAATTTTCATGGCTTGTGCAAAAGAAACATGCTGTCTCAGCCTCGCTGATTCCAATAAACTGCAACGTGTTAATTATCAAATGTTTTGAAAATTGGGTCACCAACTCCATATAATAAAAAACTGTATGGAATTGAAGCTTACTACAATATGAATTATTGTGCTTCTTTTATTGATATCTCCCTCCCTTAACCTCTTGTTTTTGCAAACAAGAATCGTGGGTAATGAAGTCAAAGGCTGATGAGAAATTCTACTTAATTGGAAGGGAAATGTCTCGAAAAGAATTTTGTGATTTCTTATTTTATGTTATGAATAATTACACCATTAAATCAATCAAATGAAATCCAAAATTGATAATGAAATGAAGACAAATATCCGAAAATCTTTGTTTACGTCATTATTGCCCTGGTTATAATAGCCTCATTGTTTCATTGCCCGATTTGTGGACTATCATTGTCATTTATTGTTCATTTTATGTTGTATATTGATTGCTTGATAAATATCGTATCATCTCATGTTTTCAATGCCATTAATTAATGTCTTGCATCATTGGTTCGTATGTATCGTAATACCTCCTATGTCAATGTCACTGGTAATATCTTGTCTTGATTGGTTGACTTCCAATCGTACGACGAGTAAAGTGTTCCTGTTTTGTGGTGTACAAGTAGCTAGTTTGTCACGCCTAGTAATCAGTTCTGGCTTGGCCATCGTTGTGTCACCATGTCTTTAGTCTGTCAACTATAGCTCAACATTCCTTGCCTCTGAGTTAAGTATACTTTAGCATTTTTTTATGCTTATCTCTCTTTTGTATATCATGATTTTGGTGTTGTCAAGTTTGTTGCATTTAATAGTCAGTCTGCTGATATTTGTCGCCTCCTACATTTATAGTGTCTTTTGAACATAGTATATACAGTCCTCTCTCCACTTAGTTTGATCGTATAGGCAATAATCTGGGACTTTTTAGTTATCAATGGAAGTCTATCACAATTTTTAAAATCCCCATACTGTTGTTAATGTTTGTTAATGTTTGTAAGGGTTTTTGTTTCAGTCTGTCCCTGTAGTGACGTAAGAATATCACGTACTAATCTCTGATAAGTTTTGGTTCCATCCTATTATTTGGATTGAAAGATCAAAGTTATCTGGACCTTTCTGCGACTTTCTAACGATTTCTTTGAATTCTACACGATAAACTGATCCAGTAACAACGAAATCCTCAGACTTTATTTTTTTAGTTGAATTGGGGTTTTAAATTAGCTTTGTTAGGAGCAAATTGATCTAAGTAATTGATCGTTCGTTCCCATCAGTCTTCTCAGTGCTTTTTTTCAATTGGTGATGGCATACACAATATTGCTTGTATCTTAAACAATATTCCACACCCGGTCAGCACATGACCAACACATAAATTTCCTTTTCTCAGCTTTAATCAGCTTGGGTTAGACTATAGATGCACATCTTGCTAATACAAATGTTGGTTGGTATATTCATCATTTTTGATTAAATTCGTCAATAAAAATTAATGTATAAAACTTAAATCTTTTCAACAAACCGCGCTTCCCAAGGAAATCTTCTGTTATGGAAAAAGTACCGTGAACAAAATAGCTTTAGAAAAAGTCAAAATTAAAAGTATTCGTTACAAAATTTCAACAGGAAAGTAACGTTACAAATCAAAGTTACTTTTTAGAAAAAGCAACTAGTTACAAGTAGAAGTTCCTTAAAAAGTAATGATTACTAATAACGCCGATAC